>JXCR01139124.1:6164-37603 GCA_002079205.1 Phalaenopsis hybrid cultivar
TATATATATATATATATATATATTGAGAAAGCCTAAGGGCTAATATATTAAAAAGAAAGAAAGATACAGATAGATTGTATGAGAAGACCCAGGCATGGCATCCTACCCACACAGTAAACATCACATGCAAATGGTTCTAGAAAAAAAAAAAAATACAGAAAAATACATGAGTCCAAAAACCAAAAGTGTGAAAACAAGTAGCATCAGGTAGCTAGAGAGCGACCCAATTTTTCTCTGTCTCTGCCTCTGCCTCTAGTTCTAGGAAAGAAGTCAACTAACAAACTGGTAATATGAGTGTCATTGACAGAAGTAAACAATGTATTGTCCAATAAGTTCTTGAGCTCGAGTTAGCCTTCATTCTTCTTCTTCCTCCTGGAATAGACCTGTCATTCATCATCCAAAGACAGGCTCATCCGATCAGTGAATTGGTCTAAAGTCTGTTGGACATGTGTCGCATGTTGATCATTGGAAACATCTACTCGTTGTAGTAGCTCATCTTTTATTGGATCAAAAGAGCACTCTCGTGTGTCTTGACATGTAATTGAGTCTTCTTCAATAACAGTGAGTAGTATAGACACATTTGGATCAGTACTAGTAGTATGTGAAGATGTTTCATATATATATATATATATATATATATANGAAACGGACGGAGGAGGAAGAGAGAGTATGCTATGCCTAGAATTCACTGTCGAGAGAAAAAACTGAGAGAGGTCCATTTATTGTATTTTTGTCTCCTCCTTATAGAGACATATTTTGTACAATTACAAAAAGAAGTGAACAGTTATGGAAACTGCTCTTAATTCATTTGATGTTTAAATCAATCGTATAAAATTCATACTATATCTGTATTACAATTTAAATTATAATATGAAGGAAATTGTCTCGCCGATTTGCATGAATTTCGTCGATCGAGGCGACCGGCTGAGTGGCGATCTCATTCGCCTTGGTAAAAGTGGGGCATATTGGTCACGATCAAAGGTTCCCACCTGCGCTCTGGTCAGTCGGAACTATAGGTGTGATCAGTCATTCGAATTTTTCACCATAGTTGTGTCGTTTGATTCTTGATCATGAAGTTGGTTGAATAACGGTAGGACGCCTTGAACGTCTGATCATCGTCTAGGCTGTTCAAATGCTTTAAGATCCATGCTGATAGCTTTGGTCTATACATATTAGTTCCCCGAGTTTTCCTACTCCTTGAAAGTAACAGTTACGATAAAAACAGGAAAATTATTAGCATTCGTTGGTACTAAATTTGAGAAATTTGATTTATTAATTATCCTTCCCTTAGATTTTGTGCCCAGCATGCTCTATAAATTGGGTCACATGCTTGACATTGCATTTGTTGTTGTTATTCTTCTTTGTATAACTAAATTGCATCATGTCGGACGATTTGAGAGAGCTTTTCGTGGACCCCAAGAAAAGCTCAATTATCCATCCTTCTTAGATGATAAACTAAGAATTGAAATTGTAGACTGATACACCAAAATAATATACTGTTTTAAGTACATATTTTATGCTTATTTTTTGTGATATTGCACTTCAAAGAAGAGTATTTTCATGTTTTTGTTACAGATATATCATTTTTAGGTATTTGGAGAAAAAATGACAAAAAAGACAAAATTTAGAGCAAAAACAGCGAATTTTGGGATTCTGGCGCATGATGCGCGGTTTGACAGAAAACTGGCGCATGATGCGCCTGAGACGACTTTTTGCAAATTAAGGTGATTCAAGATGAATTTTGAGCGAATTTTCAAAGGAACACTTGTTCTACACATCTATTAGAGTAATTCAATGCATCTAGACACTTTGAAATGTTCTTTTATGAAAGGATATGTCTCTTGGATCAAATGATATCTTTTAAATTCAAAAGAGTTAACTTTTGGAGGAAAATTTTGGGGGAAATTTGAAATTCTTTTAAAAGGAGGCAGCTCAAAAATAAAAGAGAAGACTTCAAAATAGAGTAGAGAGGGACGAGAAAGGGAGAGAGGACAAGAGGAGATTTTCTTCTAGGGTTATAAGAGGAGAGGGAAGGTGAGAGATTATTTCTTCATTACACTTCTAAGAGAGAATTGAGTCGGATTGTAAAGAGAGAAAGACTTAGAGAGAACTTCTAGAAATTTGCTTGGGAAGGATTGTGAGATAAGTCATGTCTTTTATTTCTGTTGTTTTGTAAACTTATTTTTATATATATAATTCATGTTTTGTCGTATCTTTCTCCTGAATTATGAGTAATCTTCTTTATCCTTCTTCCTACTTTGAGATATAATTTTGTGAAGAATATATTTTGTTTTCTATTGTTTTAAATATTAATAATTTGTGATGATTTGAACTCCGATCTTCATTTAATTTTCCATATGGCCAATTGAAATGTTAAAACTTATTGAGAAACATATGTTCTGAAAAGGGATATGATTTCTACAACATAGGGAGAATCACATTTGATCTCATGGGAGAGTATGTTATTCATGAGATTGAGTGCAAATAAATAGGAAAATATACTTTGTTAGATGCAGAATTGAAGATTTTAAGGTGACATATTAAAATCCTCAATTTGGTCCAGTTGATTAGAAACTAATGTGAGATTGTTAGCCCTAAGGTGAGGGAATAGTAGGAGCTCTGGAGTGGCAGCCGATATCCTCCCAGCCTAACCACGAAATTAGAGATGGAGACAATCTCTCCCGCATGCAATCAACTTGACAATCTCTACTCGCATTCACTCTTCAAAAAAAAAAGTTAGCAGTTTTATAAATTTTTTTTCTAACCCCATACTCCACAGGGCAACCTCTCTAATCCCTAGAAAATTGTTAGAAACTTTCCCTAAATATTACTTATCATTCTTCTTGCGTGTAAATGAACTCAGTACAATTTTGCACTCACGTGACTATTGACAAGTTCAATTGCTTTGGCGAGCATCTTCAACTATCAGAGATCATTTGTGGAGCTCCTAAGCTAGAGTTGTCTAAGCGATAGCCAACTCCAAGTCTTTCACCTCTAAAACCTCCTTTTGGAAGTGAGTAATAAAATTATTAGTCTCACTGAGTCCTTGTCGCATTCACATTATAGCCAATGAATTCTACGACAGTTTCAAGGCACTGGCAAATAGGTCACAAATATTCTTTCAAATTTAATAAATGAGATAATCACTCCTAGTGAGAAGCGAGTGGACAACAAAAGAACGGACTTTTTAAGTTTGCTCTCTTTCAAACTTTTTAATATTGAACACCTAGTAACAAGTACCTATTCTTCACTTGATTGCACTAAGTCGTTCGTATGGTGGGTATAGTGGTTGTACTGATTTGACTTGGTCAAACCATTAGCCAACTCGAGTTGACTTATAAAATATGCTAATTTGAATTCAGTCCTCCATATATGTGGCATGAATACTATTTTGAATTCTAACATTAGGGCATTCTGCAATACACCTAAAATTTATTTGTATCAAAAGAGGCTCATTGAGATTGATACATAAAAAGTTTATTTACGATTAAAATGCAGGAAGAAGGGGATATTTATCTTTATTTCAGCATACACCTTTATCATTTTATTTTTGTAAGCAAGAAAGGCTTGCTTTTGCATTCTAGTTTATGTTTAAACAAACAAGAAAAGGATAAAAATTTTGTAGTTCGCCATTCATACATTCATGTGAATCCCACATTTGTTATACAAATAGATCCACCATACCAGAATCAATGATGCAATGGAAACCATTAATCTTGAATCTTAAAAATAATTATTATCCTTTTCCATTCTGCTAAAATTACCAAAGTATATATCCAGTTCATAATTCACTTATTTAGGTCTCAAGTCTCAGACATTTTTTTTTCCTTAAATTGCATTAACTTTTATCAGACAACTTTCCTTTTAACCAATAGAAACTACATTGCCCTTAAGTACAAAAAGCATGATAAAAATCAAAAATATCAATTTGACCTCTATATACAACAGAACAAACTAGCGCCATCATTAGTTCTTCCGTGATAACATAATTACTTCCCTGCCTAGCAGCAATTGTAATCCTTTTGATATAAAATTTCAGGAGAAGTGAAATTTACCTTCCTAGGAAGATAAGACCGTTCAACATGAAGCACTGCCCGGTTCGGATTGCGAGGGCCTTCGAACTGAATCAATTAGAGAGAAATATTAAAAACTGATGGGCACAGAAGGGACGTCGATGGTATAATCGCTGAAATATTTAGAATCAATTAGTTGAAAAAAAAAACGAGAACAGGCCTGAAGCAGAAGATGAAGACACGGTGGAGGGAGCAAGCTTCCCTGAAGCCGGCGAGCCAGAGGATCGCCGACTGTCTCGCGTTCAGCGAGAAGGCATCCATCCGAGAGAAGCGGAAGCCAGAAAAGAAATTTCGGAAATCGCTCCGCTCCTGCAGTTTGCTCTCCGACTTGATCTTGAAACAAAAGCTAGGAACATTTGCTTCTAAGCTAAAGCGAAGGAATCAAAAGCACCAGAAATCCGGCCATCTCTATTGTTTTTCCGCGAAAATATAATTATTTTCCTTCCCAAGATTTATTTCTTCTCAAAATGATTCTTTTTTATTTATTTCTAATTTAAAACTCATATTCGATTTCTATTTTGGTAGCTTTAACTTTGATTGTTCGTTAATTTCAATTTTAAAATTAGATTATTATTTATTTTGCCATTTTTTTAAGTAAGATTATTGTGATATTTTGGTGTTATTGAGGTGGTATTGTGTTTCAATACTACCCTAATACTATCAATATCACCTCAATAGCACACCAATACCGCATATCTGCATCTATTACTTCCGCACACAATATTTTCTTCGTAACAGGGTGAGCATTCGGTTGGTGCGAATTTTTAATTTGTAAATTGGGCAAATTGGTCAAATCCATTACAATTGAAATTCAAAATCCTAAAATTGAATTAATTAAAATTTTAATAAAATATTACCGATTGAATTAAAGAGTTAAACCAAAAATTGTCTGTGAAATCAAGCCCGCGTGAGATTGAGAGAAGATGAAAGACAAAGAGGAGGTGAATAGTGAAAATAGTGTCTAACACTTTTTTTTTTAAAGCAGAACAGGGCTATATTTTTTTATTACAAAAGAAAAATTATACAAGCCCTGGAAAGAGGTCCCAACACACACACACCCTACAAATACACAAAGAAAGTAAAAAGGGCCTCTCTCCAAAAAAAGAAAAATACAACTCACTCACACCAAAACACAACAAGACTCAATACACAAAACACCAGACAATCAAAGCAAAAAAAAAACGAATCAAAGAAAAACCAAAATAGAAAACAACATAACTAAGAGCAATCAAATAGCCACCAAACTATTCAGCATCCTTCAAGGCTAAAAGCATCAGATTATAAGGAATAATCTTCGAGACTGTAGCACCCTGCATCTTCAAACCCTTATTAATCCCCCAGTGGGCAGCCTTATTGCTTTCTCGCTTGGTATGAGATCAAAGAATAAATTAGTTCTTGGAAAGAGCAAAAAATCATTTTCATCTGAATATTAATACTCCAATGATAATCTCGCTGCAATTGACAAAACTTCCAAAGAATCAAAGAATCAGTTTCCATAATAATAAATTTTCAACCATAATTGATAGCCATCTGCAGACCATAGTAAAAGCATCAGCTTCAACAACCAAAGGGGAATCAGAAAACGCACTTGTCGAGAACCAATAAAGAATAAAACCTAAATGTTCTAAACAAACTCTTCCTACACTAGCAGATAAGGGATTCCAACAACCATCAACGTTAATCTTAATAAATGGCATCCACGGTTTATGCCATTTAACATTATCATTAAATTTAATATGCACATAACTAGGAATATCCGGATGATGTCTCAAATGTTTCATATTTCCAGAAAGTATAGTGTTATTGGGCAAAAACTTTAATCCTTTATATAAATAATTCAATACCAAACTAACAACTCTATGCACCTTGGGAACAATATTTTTGAATTTACAATCATTTTTAGCAATCTATATAAACCAACTTATAATAGCAAGTATAGCCATAAAAATACCTTTACCGAGCAGCTTCCAAGCATAAAAAAATCTCAGAAATGCTATTATACTGTATCAGATTTCTGTTAAATCTGTTTAACTAACTTCTGTATAATATCATTCCAAACATCAATAGTAAAATGACATTTAAGAAAAAGATGTTCAATTGATTCCACATTATCATGACACAAAACACAACAAGAAGGCAATCTTATACCTTTCATCTTAAGAATATCATCACTAGGAATGATATTATAAAAAACTCTCCAAATAAAAATGGAGATGGAGGGTTTAATCTAAATATTCCAATTCCATTTAAGATTTAAACCTTGCAAAAATTGAAAGGAGTTAGCAAAGCATTTAGCATAAGAATCACCCAATTTGCCTTTAATTTTAGGCACATGAGGCTTAGTAATATCAATAGGAATATAAGGAATAAAATTAGCATCATCATAATTAACCTTTTGCAAAAGTTTTCTAAAACACCATTGATTTTCAAACCAAAGGTCATTAATCTTGATATTAATATTCTCAAGGACACCGTAAAAGTCAGCAAGAGCACCTTTGCCCAACCAATCATCATACCAGAATGAGCAATCACCTTTACTAATGTCCCAACAAATCATATCTTCAGTATTTCTAGCAACCTTGAGCATTTCACGCCAAATAAAAGAATAACTTTTGTTATAGTTAATAGTCATAGGATTCCTGTTAAAGCAATACTTAGCATGCATCAAAGAAGTCCAAATGGAATTATTCTGATGAAAGCGATACCATAATTTCATATAATTGATTTTAATAGAGTCATTTAAGCTTCTAAAGTCAAGTCCTCCATTTTCTGTAGGTTTACAAAGCTTATTCCAGCTTTTCCAGTGAAATCTGGAATGACCTTTACCTTCCCACAGAAACTTATTAAAAAGATTTTCAATCCTCTTAATAACATTCAAAGGCATATTCATAACTTGAAGAGTATAAAAAGGTAGAGAAGTAAGAACACTTTTAAGAAGAGTCACCCTGCCACTAAAAGAAAGAAATTTATTTTCCCAGGATAATATCTTATTTTTAATTTTGTCAAACTGAAAAATAAAGTACTCTTATTCTTACCTTTATCCAAATGAAAACCCAGATAAGTTAAAGGTGAAGAAGCTTTATTACAAGCAGTAAAATCCATAATCCAATTCCTTTTAGAAACATTAATGTTTTTTGAACAGTAGAAAGCACATTTAGAAATATTAAAGAATAAACCAGAGATAGCCTGTAAATTTAAAATCTCAGTCCAAATCCTTTTAATGGAAGTTTTATTAGCATTTGTAAAGAGAATCAAGTCAATAGCAAAACTCAAATAAGATATACTCAAATTGCCTTTATGCTTATAATTCAAACTAGGATAGGAAGTAAATAAATTATTCAAGCAACGAGATAAATAATCAAATGCAATAATGAATAGATAAGGCAACAAAGGGTCTCCCTGTTTGATACCTTTAGAAGCTTTGAAAAAGCCTTGCTTCATCCCATTAATAAGAAGAGAGTAATAATTGTCATTGAGAATTGTATAAATAAGCTTTCAAAAAGCATTATTAAAACCAATAGCTTTAAGAATATCAATAATAAATTCCCATTTAATAGTGTCAAAAGCTTTTTTAATGTCTATTTTGAAGATAACATTCCCACCTCTGCTTTTCTTATCAATATCCAAGAGAAGTTCTTGGACAATAAGAGCATTATCACAAATATTCCTACCTTTCATAAAAGCGGATTGATTCATGCTAATAATATCATTAAAAATAGGTTGCAAACTTTTAACCACAAATTTAGAAATAATTTTAGACATAATCGTGTTCAAACTAATAAGTCTAAAAGCATCCCAATTGTTTGCATCACGCACCTTAGGAATCAACACAATATTAGAGCTTTTAAAGTATTTCGATAAATCTTTAACTCTAAAAAAGTCTTGAATAGCTTCAGCAACATCAGTATGAATGATGTCCCACCCATATTTATAGAACTCAGCGGTAAAACCATCCAGACTAACAGCTTTCCCTGTTTCTATAAGATCAATACTATCTTTAATTTATGCACTACTAGGTATACTAGTAAGCAAAGCATTATTAATGTTAACATTTCTATTATAAAGAGTTTTATTAATAGGGGTTAGAGGACTGCCATCACTTTAAAAAGCATTAGAAAAGTAATGAACACCATTACTAGCAATATCAGTAAAATTATTGTAAGCAGTACCAACCATACCAACAATCTTTGTATTCAAATTAACATTCTGACGATTTTTAATGCAAGCATGAAAGAAAGCAGTATTTCTGTCACCATTTAGAAAGTTAATCTTAGCAGCTTTTTGAGCATAAAAGTTTTCTTCCAGATTGATAGCTTCAGTTAACTGCTTCTGCCCCTAAAATAAAACATGTCAATCAATAATGCTATTAGCATAATCTGTTTCCAAACCTTTTACTTTTTCCTCGAGAGTCTCAATGTTGTGTTGAAGATGGCCAAAAACATCCCAATTCAAATTCTTAAGAGCTTTGGCAAGATTTTTTTGAAGATTCCAAAGCTTATAGCTAGAAGTGCCAGAAACTTGAATCTTACAACTGTCTTTAAGGAACTATTTAAAATTATCATGAAGTAACCACATTTTATAAAATCTGAAATGGTATTGAGTAGCATGATTACTTTCCCTTATTTTTAAAAGAATAGGAGCATGATCAGAAGCATCAATCGCTAAATGAGAAACAATATGCATAGAAAAACTATTAATCTAATTAGAATTGACAACATATCTATCAAACCTTTCAAAAATCTTTCCTCTATGCCAAGTAAAAGGGTTTCTTTGAAACCCAAGATCATAAAGCCCCACATCCATCAAAGTAGTATTGAATTCATCAATACTCTTAAAGTTAGGAGTGATTCCTCCTTTCTTCTCAATTGCAGAAGAAATGATATTGAAATCACCTCTCATAAGCCAATCTTCATTTGAAGGATTAATAGATTTAATCAAATGCCAAAGTTCATCATGAGTTTGTTTGGTACAAACCACATAAATGACAGTCAAAAGAAAAGAAGTTTGAGAAAAATGAATACAAAGATGTAAAAGTTGAGAATGATTGATAATAATATCAATCGTTAAAAAATCTTTTCATAAAAAATAAATTTTATTGTTGATATTAGCAAAAGATTTGAAAGAACCAAATCTTTGTAAATAAAAATCATTATTCACAGTAGCAACCATTGGCTCAAGAATGACAAAAATTTAAATTATAAGCACAAATAAGATTATGAAGTCTATTAGAAGCACTAGACTTCACAATGCCTCTAATGTTCCCAACAACTGTGTTAAATTTCATTAAGAACAACATTTCCCTTATTCAATCTAGTAACAGTAGCCATTTCAGGCTTACCAATTTCTTTTCCTTGCAATTTCACATTCAAAGCCTTAGGATTAATATAACTCAATTCACGACACCCTTTAAATTTTTTCTTTCTAGATGATCTTTAGATCATCCAATGCTCCTCTAACTCTATCCAAGTAAGAGTAGGACCAATCTCATTAATCGAGCTAAGATGCATATTCCATTGTTTATCAACATTCAAAGCACCTAAATTTAAACTAATGCAACAATCTCAAAACTGCTCATAAGAAAGTGACTTTCCATTAACTTCATTATTGGTTGAAATTATAGTAGAAGAAGTAAGAACATTCTCAACTAATAAAGAATAATTAGGTTCTCTACTAACCAAATCAGAATTCATATCAGTAATAGAAAAATGTGTACTATCTAAAGATCACATAGATTCAACTTCATCATTCTTAGAAACCTTGCTCAACTCTTGAACCAACTGAGAAGTAATTAAATTTCTGATATTAGCACCATTGTGCTTAATAAAATCAGACTCAGGACAATCATTCACCAGCATTAAAGAATGATCACCAACTTTAGAAACCAAATAATTCTTTTCCTTGGTGACTGCAAGATAATTATTATCAGAACAATGTAAAGAATAAAAAAATAATAATCTTATTATTATGAATATTTTGAGAAGATTTGGATGCAGGACGCAAACTATTAAAATTCTTTTCATTTTGATTTTTATATTTTTTCAATTCAGAATGAGCATTGTAACAGAGCCCATCCAAATAGAATCATGAAAAACAGAAGTTACATCACATTCAACCAATATTCAAGCCATCGAGAGTCTGGACAAAGTGCTCGTAGCCAGATCCATTTTTAATGGCTTACCAAAAATCAAACCTAATGAATAAAGAACTTTCAGATTGAAATAGTGAAGTTTCAATCCAAGAAATCTTATCCAAATAGGTACAATAGGGGGTTCTTCCGTAGGATTGCAACTAGGAGTCCATTTGAGAATTTTCAGTAGCACCTCTTAATGATCAAAATCTTTTTAGCAAATAGAGAGGTATAATCCTCTTCTAATTGTAATTTGATCATAAGATTTCAACCATTAATCAACCCCAAATTCTAATCACCACGAAGGTGTAACTCAGAAAATAATTTCTTAATAACCTCTATTTTAGGATGATCATAAGAAAATTTACTAACTAATGTAAATCCTAAAGGCTCAGTTAGAAGGCCTGTATCTTCTTCAAAAAAAAGATGTGCATATTTACCATCCTTGCGAGATGCCTTTGAAGCAAAGCCCCATTAGGATTTTCGGCAATATGGCTAAAAAACTCCTCAGAGAAACACACCACTCCCAAACCAAATTGTTTATCTGTAACCACATCCTTGAAGGATGGAGCTACATAAGCCATGGAAGGAGCCAGATCGAGAAGATCCAACCCATAAACTTTCAGCAAATTGAAACCTAAATACGAACTTGGCAAAAAAAACAAAGACGCTCCAAGAAACCTCCAAAAAGCCCACTGCAAGTCCAAATCCAAAGAACTCCTCGAGCACGTCCACCTTCCCCGCGCCCTCCTCCCTATAAACAATCTCAAGGAAGTTGGATACAATCGGAAACCAACTTCATATGGATCAAGCAGAAGAAGTGCACCAATTACATTAGTGTCTAACATTTTTCTCTTGAAAAGATCTCCTATTTATAAGTGTAGAAAATACTTGGAATACATAATTACGTATAAGTTCCCTTCATATACAAAGTTAAGGTCATTTTTCACAATATACAACAGATAATGATTAAAAATATATTTATAATGAATTTATTGGTCGGTCATGATGACTCTCGATCCTTGGCTCATGTTTGTTCGTTCGGTAATGGTGGGTGAACCACAAGAGGATGACACAATGACTAATTGACTAAACTCATCCACATATTTGTTTCATACTTCGATCAACCTACTTTGTTTGGCTGAATGTAGAGATGTTCTTAGCTTAACCTGATGTGGAGTTGTCCTTCGTTCGACCGGGTGTGTATTGACTCTTCATGTAGTTGTGTGTTTTGGTCGACTCGCCGACTAAAGGGAACGACTTGTTAAGGCCTTGGGATACCTTCTTCATTGACTTGACGCCAACTTTTAATCTGATAAACTAAATCAATTTTTCTATTGATCTCTATATGGTTTGACTGTGGGTCTTACTTTGAGATTCACACAGTTTAGGATACATATTTAGTTCCCAGTTTTCTTGATTTTTTAAAAGTGACAAGTGTGATAAAAACAAAAAAATAAATGCAACACTAAATTCCATATTAAATTCAGTTACGTTATAATCAATATTTAATAATTAAACTCCATAATTTTTTGTGCATTGTCATTCTATAAATAAGCTACTACTGTCTTTTCCTCTGTTCAGGGCCTTGGTCATTTCTTGTTGAGAGTGCTCTAATGGTGAGTGGTAGGAAGGTCTAGCCTGGAGATCCATCAGATGACGTTCTGATGATGGTTTTCAAACTTCCAGTAGAAAATACATGTACTTCGAGCATTCCCAAAAATGTCATCATCCGGACGCTGGAGCAGTTGATGACTAAGGGAAACATCTTGATGGCAACAAGCCTGCCAAAAAGGGGTGAGTGAAATAATTTACCTTCAAGAAGGGGCCTTCAAGATCACGTGAGGATGTGATGAGAATAAATCATTCAACGATGTTCCTTTGGTTCGTCATAAGTCAGACAAGGGTCTAACCACTTCTCCTGTCGAAGCATTAGCAAAGCCTGTCGGTCAAGAAGGTAGAGACACTCGACGAACTTCTAGGTGCATGCCACTTGAGAATAAGGGTGTAACTGGTCCTTCTCAGATCATAGTGATGAGGATTGTTGGCACTCCACCTATGTCTAGTTAGAGTTTCTCATCTTTGCTCTGGTCTGAGGTGGATGGACTCCTTGGTATGCATAGTTTGATTACTTAACTATCAGATTAGAGTAACTATGCACTTTTCCCTGCTTGGTCCTATTTTTCATGTAACTAACTTGATTCACATTTCTAACTTGCCATAGAGCATTGGTGGTCTAACTCCGACCCCCCAGAAGGCCGTGGAGAACCTGTCGATGATTATGGAGAGGGAGTCTACCAGCTTTGTGTTTCTTAGCTTGGATGAGCAGGCAGACTTCTTTTCCCACAAAGCTGACCCTCAAAAGAAGGTTGGGGACCTTAGAGAAGCCAACATAAAGGAGCTGAAGGTGCAGCATGACACCCTCTCTGAGAAGCTATTAGATGAGTTTCTCAACTTTTGAGTTGAGGTAGTAGACTGTCAGAATGAAACTGACAAAGCTCGAATGGAGGCTGTGAATATGTGGATGGACTTGGCTGATTTAAGGGAGGCATGTTTGGTTTCCTGATTCTAAGCTGAATTTGATAGTGTTGATAGGTTTAAGTTAGGGTTTGGGTTCTGTATAAGGAATTATTGAGTTGAGGGTTAGTTCTGCCACAAGCAGTCGATGAGCCCGTTGTAAAATTTTTCTTATATGAATCAATACATGTTTTTGTTCCCTATGTTTCATTTTTCTTATTTTAAGTAAGCATTTTGATTTTTATTTCCTGTGATGTGATAGAGAATTTATGTTCCCAATGTAAGGAGAGTGGTGCATCAACTTCTTTTAAAGCCCTATAAATTGGGTTAAAGTTTCCTCACAGCTTCACTTTTCCCCTTCCTTACCATTTTGTTGCTTCTTCTCCTTTCATCCTCCTACTAAGCGTCCATATGGTTTCCAAATATTCACCCCACGAGTTTGGGACAGTGATGACACTAAAGCACTTAGTGTTGTATTCTAACAAAGTTTCGAGGCCACAGAGGAGATATGTCTACAAGGACAAAATAGTGCCGGAGGAACCAAGTCCGAATGATCGGACGACGAATGAACATGGAGGATGGCTCATGGTTTATTGTGACCAATTTATTCAGGGGCTTTTTCTTCCTCTCTACCCCAAGCTTTGAGCCATTCTGAATCACTACAATGTTATCCAAACCCAACTCAAGGTGAACTGCAAAGTGGCGGTTATGACTTTTGTCATTTGCTGTCACTGAATGAAGATCCCTTGGTCATGGGAGCTATTCTCTCATGTGTTCTACTTCATGGTTGATCAGGAAAACTATGAAAACATTTCCTCAAATAGGAAGATTTGACTGATCGGTTTGGAGAGCAAGTTCAATAACTAGAAGCACAATTTTCTCCTAGCGTCGACAAAGGACTAGAAGATTCTCACTCATCCATCTGCCAAGTCGTACAAGCGAAAGAAGATTTCTCCTAAAATGCGAGGCTTGGCATCATCTATTGAGGGGAGGAGACTTTATATCATTCATTATACTCGTGAGGAAATATATAATAAAGTTTTGAATCCAACCAAGTATAGTCGGATGACCCTAGAATTGTAGACTGCACCGAATACTGAGGAGTCAAAGCGATGGATTAACAAGATGGCCAAGGCTTCTATGAAGGAGCCAGGGGGGAGAAATTGAAGAACAAAGGGGAGAAGTAAACTATGAAAAGGTTTCCAAGTTTGAACCTTCTTATTTCTACTTCTGAAACAACTATCGTTATCCAGTTAGTTTTGACTGGCTAGTTAACTTTAATTGAGAGAAAAACTTCCCTTCCAACAGGTGACCTAGGGGGAGGTGATGTTGCGACTCATTCCATTTTGAGATTCGATGTTAATTATTCTTTGAATGAAGAGTAAATTGGGGCTCAAGAGGTTCCTCGGTCTGACACATTCGGCTTCATTAACCACGCTGAGAGACAGAGCCAATTGTTTGTCATTGTATGTCAAGACTAGAAAAGAAGATAGTCCCAAGAAGGGTGTTGATCTAAAGAAGGAAGGTTATAGGAACTGACCTAAACTAAGGACTATGACCACAGACCATTCGTCCGATTGAGGCAACATTGCTCCTAATGTCGAGCCTGAAATCAACTCCCCTATTCCTTAGGGGTCAAGGGAAAGGAAAGGAGCCCATGGGCAGCACAGGCTAGTCTTTCAATTTGATCTTGGTGGTAATGATGAATGGAACCTAATGTAAGAGGAAGAGCCCAAGGCCTTCGTTTTAAGGGACTCTTATTTCACCCTCATTGACATGCAACGAGATTAGTTTGATTGTGGTATGGGGGTTGAGTCCCATGTGATGGAGCTAACAAACACACTATGGTCAACGAGCATCAAGGAAAAGTTAGATGATATTATTCATTTAGTTGATAAGTACCAGTTTTTGGGGACGACGTTGTCTCACTATTTGTCCAACTTATATCTTGATACTGCAGCTGAAGTTGCTTGAGAAAGGAAGAGGTTGAATTTTGCAAAGGCTCGTCTGAGGAAAAATTTATAATGAGTGGACGAGGCTGAAGCCCATCTTATAGAAGAGAGTTTTTCAGGAGCTTCAGAATGGCTATCGATTGTGTATGACGAGAACGACAAGCTATCAGTGAAATTTGCATTGTCAACTATGGCTTAGGTGCTTTCAAAGGAGTGAGCGAACCAATTCCAGCTCAGGACTGAGTTTTCCATCAACTAGTTTGTGAGATTGGAGATGGTTAGTGAAAGGTATGTGAACTTGGAAGAATTTGCCAAGCTTTTGTTGATCCCATCACCTTCGGTCAGGAAGCACGTTGGGAGACAGTGAACCTGTGGAAGAAGGCAGGTCCTCCACCTCTCGCCCTTAAAATCTTTTATAGCAAGGGATTCCCTCCTTTTGTAATGATAAAAATTTAATGGAGATGCAATTTTTTTGTCTGCTTTTGTAATTTAATGCAAATACAAGTTTTTTTGGTTTGCTTTTGCATTGATACAAATTCAATGGAAATACAAGTTTTTTGATCCGCTTTCCATGTTTCTTTTGATTGGTATTCTATTTGGATGCTACTTATACATTTCAATGGTGAATTTTTTAAACATTTTGTTTCAAAGGTTTTATATTACTTGGCTCATGGATGGGAGTCTTAGGATGTTCTCTCTGGATGGGATTATTTAGGTTGCTCGTCTTAGAGAGGAGTCCTTGGGTCGTTTGCTCTGGAGGGGAGTCTTTTGTCTACTCTCCCCGGAGGGGAGTTGTTAGGTTGCTCACCCCAAAGGGGAGTTTTTAGTTCCTGACTTCCTCAGTCGCTCAAAAACTTTAGTTATTTGTATAGTTTGTGATAAAGTAAAAATGAATGACAGGAGTTTCAACAAACAACTTTTGGTTCCATTATGTTAGACCTAATTTATACATTTAAGGAAAGAATAGTTTTAGTTCTCCCCACTCTAAGTTTTGAGCATGTAGTCTCCTATGTATGTCTAGATTTGATATGCTTCTGGGAAGACCCTTTTGCTGATGATAAATGGCCCCATCCATGTTGGGTCGAGCTTTCCTAATGCTTATCCTCCAACCGCTCTTTTTTGATAACAAGAGCCACTGGGGTGAAGATCTTTCTCTTACTTGCTTATTGAAGTACCATTTGGTTCATCTCTTAATTTCTTCTTGGCAAAAGGCTTATTTGGTATGGACTTCTTTGGCAAGGTTGAGTGCCAACTTTACTTCTTCGTCATTAGCCTCTTTCCATTTTGCAAGACTTCCTTCATCAAAGGCTAAGCCTGTAACAGTCCTCTGCTTGTGATGGTTATACTCAATTGATAGCAATGCTTCCATACCGCAGAATAACATAAAAGGGAGTATGTTCCATTGTCAATGAAGACATCATTTGAAAGACCCTTAATACTAAAGATAGAAGCTCCGCCCACTTTCCTTATGCCCCTTCAACGTTTTTCCTCAGGAGATTCAAGATAATTTTGTTGACAGTTTTGGCTTGACCATTAGTGTGGTGGTGGTGCACTGATGCAAATTTTAGGTTTATTCATCAACGTTGGAAAAAGATTTTTATGCCTTTGTTGGTGAACTGAGTACCGTTGTCGATTATGAGGATTAGAGGAATGTTGTATAATCCCAACTCATTCTATATGTTAATGCGATGTATGCGATTATATTCTAAATTTTTCCTTTTAATTATTACTTTACAACCATGCCAAAAACTTGACAACCAACAACAACTAGGCACAAACTTGACTTCGAAGCAAATAAGAATACAATTACTATATTTAAATATGGGATAATACGCAAGTATACGTATCATTATCAAGTAATATAAGATTTTTTAATTAAGCCTCGAATATCAAACTCATAAAGAAAACTACAATATGCAACTACAAAACAAAAGAAATTAGATAACAAATTCTACTTAGCAAAATGATCTTACTTAAACTCTAGATGTTATAATAGGAGTGAAAGTTAGATTCTTTTTTATATTTTTTTATAATTGAAAAAAAGTAAACAACTAACTAAACTTAACTAGATATTTGTAAGATGAAGACAATATAATTAAAATATCTTTTTTCTTATCATGAATCAGTAACAAGTATTGGAATTCTGTTATGGAAGTATTCAAATTGTGTTGTGCTAAATAAGAGCAATAATATTCTTTACCCTTACTAAAGATGCTAAAAAGAACATTGGCTAATTTATAGTTTGAATAGTCTTGAAGATGAGTTAGGTAAGGAAGATACTAGCTTTCACTCTCGAGTTCCCACTTCTCCTTCCACCTGAGGGCTAACATCTCATATCAAAACCTAAAACTATAAATCAATTTGGGGACTTTAGCCTGTCACTCTTAAGCCTCTAATTCTACACCCTTCAAAATTTATTTCCCTATTTATTTGCACTCAATCACATGAATTACATTCTCATCTATACAATCTCATGTGGTTATTAACATTTTTTTACTGAGACAATACTATCTCAGATCTTACATGTTCTCACAATAAGTATTAACATCTTAATTGGTCAAATCAAGAAGTAAATGAAGTACAAGATTTAAAATTATTACAACTTCTTCCAACATTAAAGACTAATACTTCACACAAATTTTATACAATACTTAATCACTTATCGATTTAAGGAAAAAGATAAAGAGAACTACTCAGAATTTATGGATTAAACATAACCACACTTCAGTTTGAAAGTAGAAATCATGCAAAAAAACAAGAAGTCTAAATTAAAATCAAATATAGTCACAAAGATAAAAACTTATCTCAAATCATGTCTACCAAATTCTTGAAGTTATTTTGAATCTCTTCCTTTATTTAGAATATAAATTACAACTTAAAATAAAAAGAAAAGTTGAGGAGACGTGACTATGGGCTGCGACAGCGGTGTATAGTGACTGAAATGGGGGTTGACTCTATGGATTATGGCTCTATGGATGATGGATCCCTCAACCCTTCTTTAATCCAAGTTTTTTTTCTATAATTTTCTAAAAGGTACCTTGGTGTCTCTTCAAACTGTGTACACATTCAATGAATCTTCTAGAAGTTCCCTCCTTTCAAAAACCAATTGAATGAAATTTTGTATCCATTAACTATTTCCCATGTTTTCACCAAGGGTTGCTTCAAACGCCTCTTCAAAATTTTTTTCAAATTCATTAAATCATCAAGTAAATAATTTTGGCGCTTAAGCGCGGGGTACTGGGTGCTTAGGCGTGGCTCTCTCTATTTCACTGGCGCATAAGCGCTAGTCCTGGGCTCTTAGGCGCCTCAGTTTAATTTCACCATTTCTTCATTTTTGATCTAAATTTGATTCTTTTTCACCCATTTCACCAATTTTCATCCATTTGATTGTACCTGAAAGAAAAACACACAAATACTTTTTATTAAAGTGTAATGTCTAAAAAATAGATATAAAATTGTGTGCATAAAGACTATATATTTTTGGAGTATCAAAATCCCCCAAACTTAAAATGTTACTTGTCCCTCAAGTGAAACTTGAATCCTTTAAAACCAAATTAAGTAGAATATGTAAATGAGTTTCTTTAGGATATTCTAAAATTTTGATGTGGAAATATAATAGTCCAATTTAGAGAAAAACCTTAGTATATGAGACTAACTTAGAGTTTAGAAATTTTTAATGTAAAGAAGTCTGAAAATATGAGTTCTTATCTAGTTCAGAAATATTGTAGATTCTCCAAATATAGAATTTAGGGATTCTATCTTCTCCACTTAAATTTTTTTTATTAAGAATAATTATGCTTACCTTATTATATCCTTAAGCTTAAGAGTTTCTCAAGTCTAATACTTTAAAAAGATCAGATGTAGAACCAATTTTTGATTATGTACTAATCTTCAAGCTTCTCCCCCCCTTTTTTTGGATGAGGATTACTATATCTGGATAGATCTTTAATGATTTTGAATTCCACTCATCCTTTTTTAAAGAAAAGTTATGATATAAATCTTTTACTTAAAAATATAATAATAATTTTGAAAATTATTTTTAATAAAAGAAATTTAAGCATTGAAAATAAAAGTCTAACCTTTCTAAATTTTTCAAAAATACAATTTGTTTTACTAAAGATAGTTACAAATATTTATCATTTCCAAAATACAAATTGCTAATTTTAAGTTTTTCTTCATTACTATAGGTTTTAACTAAATTCTCTTACTCATTTCTATATTAAAAAATTTTACTTCCTTAATATAACTTCATATACATAATCATTTTTTTCCAAATCAAAATCAAATTTATTTGTAGTACATTTGAGAACAAATAAACATCAAGTTTTTCTATTTTTTTTTCATCCCCCCACCCCCAAACTTAGATTTTTAATAATATAAAATATTTTAGCATCATATATATAGGCAAGAATGAAAAATAAAAATAACATGTATGCAAGAATTTTTACATCCTAAATTTACAAGTACAAAGCTTAAAAATTAATTGATCAAATTTTAAATTACTTAATATATAGAGATTCATTAGACTTCTATGTAGCGGAGGAGAACATAAAAGCAAACAAACACACTAACAGACATTCACAACTGCAACATAAAGAAAATACCTGATATTGAATTGAAAATTTTAAACATGAGGTTCTTAAGTGAAAGTTAGTCATATTCTAAACCTTCCTAAGATTCAAGATTAAGTTCAACACATAATAAATAAATATACTAAATAACATAGTTAACACAATTACTAAAAAAACAAAATATAACTACTCATAATAACATATGTACATCACAACGGTGTCTAAAAAAACAAAACACAAAACTAATAGTCTTAGCAAGAACAACTCAAAACAAAACAATAGTACAATATACCTGTACCACAAAAAATTTACAACAATAATAAAAACTAAACAATAGAACTCAATCTAATAATCCTCCTTCTCATTAAAATCACTATTGTCACTATGCTAAATAGTTGTAGCCTCATATGATGGATAGTTTTCATATGGAGGGAAAACTATACTCTGGTCACCTCTCATGAGGTTTTCCATAGATGAGTGGAATTTTTTCTCATAATCACTATGTATCCTCATATATTCATTTATATGATTTGCAAAATTTTTTAAATTCAATACCATATCAACGGTATAGTTGATGTTATCAAATTTTCTTTGCAATGATTGTGACTGTGAATGAGATCCAGAAGTCTAACCTTGCAATGTCGAAGCGCATGAGGTAGAAGCATGATATTTAGAGGCACCTGAACTACTAGAAAATCCACCCCTATAAGCAAAGTTTGAATGATGTGAATAAGATTTAACATTAACACTTATAATGGGCTTGAGTGGTTGCAGTATCTATTCCCAACTACCAAATCTAACACATGCTTGCTCGCATAATGAAAAGTTCAAGGAAACGAATCCCAAACCTACAAAAGTAGCAACAACGAAAGAACTGGTGATAATATCATAAATCAGAGCTCTAATATCAATGGGTTTGAATTGCTGAATGCAATAGTTCAAGGTAGCTCTATCTCGGGTCACTTCATTAAGGTGGCTTTTTGGCAGCAGACTATAGTTTGAATAAAAACATAACTGACAGAGTAGATTTATTCCCTCTAGAGAGGAAGGTACTTGTTTTCCTCGAACCATGACTCCATCATCTTTAGCTTCAGGGATATTCACATAGAACTCCCAAAAAATAGAAATAACGACCATAACAGAAAAACAACAAAAACACTCCCACATTCGGTGAACAATCAAGTATTCTACTATTCCACCTGGACTCTTAAAACATTGCTCAAGGATGAGTTTCCTCAATTGAATTGCATCAATATTTCTATCATGAGCTCTTAAACTAACGAACTTCTTCAAATTGAAATGAGCTTTTCTTTTGCTCCTCTTCATTCTTTGGGCCATTTCTAAAAATTATAAATAATTCACAATAAATCCTAAATTCAACTTTGAATCATTAAACTCAACTCCTAAAAGCTTAAACTATCAATTCTATGTATTTTCCATAGATTTTTCTCAAATTTTCACCATGAATAATGATTTTTGGTCAAATCCATAATGTGCTCAAAATACATGGTGAATATCAAAAAATTTTTATATAGAAGTAAAGCTCTTACTTCAAGAAGATCAAATCTAATAAATTTTGCTTGAAACCACCAAGAAAAATTCACTTAAGATGATGCCTTAGCTCTCAACTCATGAAAATCGAAGGTAGGAGATGAAGTTGGGGAAAAAATGGAGTTCTCAGCCCAAAATTTCACTTTAAACCGTTCGTAAATTGGTTTACGTGAACAAGTGCTTAAGTGTGAATGGTTTGGTGCTTAGGTACCAATCTCTCAGGTTAGCCTACACTTAAGCATGGGGTCTTGGCGCTTAGGCGCCAGTGCACAAATTTTGATATTTTCAATTTTAAGTAAAATGCACTTCTTGCCTAAGTCAACTACTTCTAAATGGTTTTATAAATTTTTAATAACTATTTTCTCCCATTTCAACTCTCCTCTTCTTTAAGATTCACCAATCTTAATTAATTTGATTCAACATAAAATAACACAAACAAACAATTAAAAATATTTTCAATACATAATTTCTCAATCCTAAGAGTCTTGGATGAGATAGTTCCTAACACAGACACCAAATAATCATAACATTAAAGACACACAAAACAAACTTAACACTAATAAACAAACACTTAACATAAACAAACACTAAACAAAGAACTTAGTTCCACTCTCCTTCCAGTGGAATGAATCCTAGCCTATCATTAGTCTCTCCTTAGGCATTTGGAATTTAAATCTAATAGAACAGATGGTGGTGAAGAACTCTGGTTGAGTCTTCTTCAATCCATTTATTTTTGAAATACATAGCATTTTCTGCTTCATCCACAAAACTAGTATGGATGAATTGTATCTTAAGTTTCCATCTCATATGCTCCAGATGTGCATTAACTTCCATCACCTTTGCTTCAATTGAAGCCATGCCAGCCTCAATTTTAGTGATTTTCTCTGCTATCCCTTCAATACTAACGATTAGGAAACCGTTGTATAACTCTTGCGTACTTTGTCTAATGAACTTATTCTTCAAAACTTCCTCCTTCTTCAAATCACTCTCCCAAGATGACATCTTTCCAAGAACTCTCACTCTTCACTTAGAATTTAGGGTTAAATTTGAAGTGTGGTGAGACTTCTCCTCATACCCTTTTATTTATCAGATCTAGATCACGCCTAAAACTTCTAGACACATTCTCAGACCACTAACTTAATATTAAACCCATTAAGCCACATTTAAAACTTCTAGAAACGTAATTTAACACATTTAGTAAACTGTCGTGCTTAAGCGCCGAAGGTTGGTGCTTAAGCGCTGAAGGTTGGTTCTTAAGCGCCAGTGCTTAATTTAGCACATGTTAACTTAAAGTCCAAAATCTCATTCTAACATATCTAAGTCATCTTTTAAGGTTATAGAATCATTACTAAATCATTATATATTCAAAATACTACCAAAATTTTCTAAACTAACAACATAAGATTGTTATTATGGTTGACCCAACAACATAAGATCATTCAATTTAAGTTGATCCCCTAAAAATAGGGTTTCAACCTATGACCATTCACTTTGAATATTTTATTAGTTTTAGGATCTTTGATATCCACAGCTCCATAAGGATAAACTTTTATCACAACAAAGGGGCCCATCCACCTGAACTTAAGTTTTCATGGAAATAATCTTAAGATTGCATTATATAGCAAAACTTGTTGCCCTGGATAAAAAATTTTAGTAAGAATCCTTCGATCATGCCACATCTTCATCTTTTCTTTTATAAATCTTAGCACTCTCATAAGATTCATTCCTTATCTCTTCAAGCTCATTTAATTGCAATAGTCTTTTCTCACCAACATTCTTTAAATTGTAGTTAAATTCTCTAAAAGACCAATATGTTTTATGCTCAAGTTCAACTAGTAAATGACAAGCTTTCCCAACTATTAGCCTATATGGGGACATTTCTATAGGAGTTCTATATGCAGTTCTATAAGCCCACAAAACATAGTCAAGTTTGACTGAACAATCCATTTTGGTTGGATTCATAGATTTTTCCAATATTCTTTTAATTTCACGATTAGATAATTCAGCTAAATCACTTTTCTGAGGATGATAAGTAGTAGTAACTTGATGGTTGATATAATATTGTTTAATAATTTTTCAATTATTGCATTTCTGAAATGACTTCCCCCATCAATTATGATCACTATCGGCATCCCAAATCTACAAAATATGTTTGTTCTTAAGAACTTTGCAACCCTTTGAGAATTACATTAAGGTAAAGCAACAATATATCCATTTGGATAAATACTCTACTGCTAACAATATATATAAATTTTCGAAAGATGGTATAAATGGTCCCATGAAATCTAATCCCTAAACATCAAATATCTTAAATTCTAACACATAATTGAGGGGAATCTCATTTCTTTTAGAAATATTGTCGACTCGTTGACATCGATTATAAGTTTTGATATAAGAGTTAACATCTTTAAATATTTTAGGCCAATAAAATCCATATTGCAAAATTTTGTATGCTATTTTATCAACAACAAAATGTACCCCAAAATTAGAATTATGACTTTTTGGATTATTTCATAAGTTTCTTCTAAAGGCACACATCTTCAAATAATAAGATCTTTTCCTTATTTATATAAAAACGGTCATCCAAAAAATAAGTCTTAGCTTCAAATAAAAATTTTCTCTTTTGTTGGTATGTCATACTATAGGGTATAATATCACTAATAATGAAGTTCGCAATGTTGACATACCATGGAACACACTACTCATTAACACTGAACAATTCTTCATCTGGAAAATGTTCATTAATTTTTTTTTCAAAACAGACTGGTTTTTCCAATTCAAGTCTGGACAGATGATCAACAACTTGATTCTCAACTCCTTTCCTATCCACTATCTGAAAGTCAAATTCTTGCAAAAGAAGAATCTATCTTATCAGTCTTAGTTTTGCATCCTTCTTTTTCATTAAATATTTAATAGTAGAATGATCAGTATGCATTAGTTCCAATTAAGTATGATATGAATTTATCAAAAGCATATACTATTGCTAATAACTCTTTCTCAGTTGTGGTATAATTAATTTGAGCTTCATTAAGAGTTATACTCACATAGTAGATTACTTTAAAAGTCTTATCATGCTTTTGTCCTAAAATAACTCCAATAGCACAATCACTTGTATCGTTCAAAATCTTTGTTCCAATTTGGTGAAACAATAATTGGTGTAGTGACTAATTTTTTTTTAATAACTCAAAAGCTTTTAGGAACTCCTTATCAAAATTAAAAATTACATCTTTTTCAAGCAAATGGCATAGAGGCTTAGCAATTTTTTAAAAGCCTTTAATATGCCATCTGTAGAATCCAACATGTCTTAAGAAACTCCTATATTCCTCCACATTTGTTTGGTAAGGTAAATTAGCAATCACTTGAATTTTTGCAGGTTCTACTTCCATACCATTTTATGAAATGTGATGTTCTAAAATAATTCCTCATGCTACCATAAATTAGCATTTTTCTTAGTTAAGGACTAAATTTGGTTCTTTACTGTGCTTAAGAACATTTGATAAATGTTCCAAACATGATTCAAATGAAGTTCCAAACATTGAAAAGTTATCCATAAAAAAAATTAATTCCTTTTTCAATTAAACCATAGAAAATAACCATCATACATCTTTGAAATGTAGCAGAGGCATTCTTCAAAAGCAAATGTACCATAAGGACTGGTAAAAGTTGTTTTCTCTTGATCCTCATGAGCTATTTGTATTTGGTGATAACCAGTATATCCATCGAAAAAATAAAAGTATTTATGCCCAGTTAGTCTATCCAACATTTGAACTAGAAAGGGTAGTGGAAAATGATCTTTCCTCGTGACAAGATTTTATTTTCAATAATTAATGCATATTCTCTAGCCTGTGACTTGTCTTGTTGGTATTAACTCATTATGTTCATTCATAGTCACAGTCACTTCTCCAGTCTTAAAAACACAATGAATTGGACTAACCCATGCACTATCTAAAATAGGGTAGATAATTTCAGCATTTAACCACTTTAAAATCTCTTTCTTAACAACTTCTTTCATAATAAAATTTAATCTCCTTTGAGGATTGGCCATGGGTTTACAGTTCTCTACCATATGAATTCTATGTGTACAAATTGCATGACTGATTCCTTTTATATCAGCAATTGTCCATCCAAAGGCTTTCTTATAACTCTTCAAAGTTTTCATTAAACTCTATTGTTCTTATATAGTTAACTTTTAGAAAATTATAACATGTAATGTTGAGGAATCACCTAAAAAGGCATACTTCAAATGTTCAGGAAGTAAATCAACTCAAGCTCAGAAGGTTTTTCGATTGATGGATGATACACCAAAATAATATTTTGTTTTAAGTACCTATTTTTGCTTATTTTTGGTGATATTGCACTTTAAAGAAGAGTATTTTTGTGTTTTTGTTACAAATATATCATTTTTAGGCATTTGAAGCAAAAATGGTAAGAAAGATGAAATTTAGAGCCAAAATAGCGAATTTTGAGATTATGGCGCATGATGCGCCAAAATTCAATGAACTTGTGCATGATGCACCAGATCGATGATGCATGATAAGCCAGGGATGACTTTTTCAAATTAAGGCAATTTGAGACAATTTTTTGCGTGAATTTCAAAAGAACACTTGTTCTACACACCTTGTGGAGTAATTCAATGCATCTAGACACTTTAGAATGTTCTTTTATGAAGGGATATGACTCTTGAAACAAATGACACATCTTTTAAATTCAAAAGAGTTGAATTTGAGAGCGAATTATGAATTTTTTTCGAAAGGAGGCAACCTAAAATAAAAGAAGAGGACTTGAAGAGTTGAAGAGTCTGTGACATGAGAGAAAGAGAAAGGGGGCGTGAGTTAAAGATAAAGAGCAAAATGGAGATTTTCTTTTAGGGTTGTAAGAGGAGTGGGAAGGTGAGACATTTTTTCTTCATTACACTTCTAAGAGAGAATTGGGAGTGATTGCAAAGAAAGAAATGCTTGGAGAGAACTTCTAGGGATTTGCTTAGGAAGGATTGTGAGATAAGTTGTATTTTTATTTCTTTTGTTTTGTAAACATATTTTTATGTATGAAATATGTGTTTTATCGTATCCTTCTCATGAATTCTGAGTAGTCTTTTTTATCCTTCTTCCTATTTTGAGATATGGTTTTGTGAATAATAGATTTTGTTTTCTATGCTTTTAAATGATAATAATTTTTGATGATTTTAACTCTGATCTTCATTTACTTTTCGATCTGTCCAATTAAAATGTTAAAATATGTTGAGAACATATATTCTTAAATAAGATTTGATTTCTACAACATAGGGAGAATCATAATTGATTTCATGGGGGAGTATGCCATCCATGAGATTGGGTGCAAATAAATAAGGAAATATACTTTTTTGGATGCAGAATTGGAGATTTTAAGGTGACATAATAAAATCCCCAATTTGGTATAGTTGATTGGAAACTAATGCGAGATTGTTAACCCTCAGGGGAGGGAGTAGTGGGAGATCTAGAGTGGCAACCAGTATCCTCCCAACCTAACCACGAAATTAGGGACCAAACTCTGGATTAGTAAATGTTCTTTATAGCACTCGGAAGAGGGTAAAGAATAAGATTGCTCCTATTTGACACAAAATAGTTTATATATATATATATTTTCAAATGATTTCAATTTCTTTACAATCCATATATTCATTGTAAAGGGGAAAGATGTTTTCGTAAATTTAAACTTTCTGTCACAATAAAAAAACTTTGTTTAATTTTCGTAATTTTACTTTCAAAAGTTTAGTATTAAGTTTAATTTAACTTATGTAGTCTTACATCTACATTTTAATTAGCATTCACTTGAGTAGTTAATTTTCAAACTTCACACTTTACCTTTACTTTTGTTTTTGTTTTTGATATAAAATAATTTTCATAATTTACTTTAGGATTTTCCAACTTCCTTGTGGAATCAATATCTAAGACTCCATTATAGCCCTTTATTACTTGAGCGATACCTATACTTGCGTTGATATTAAATGGGATTTGACAGTTTAAAAAGAGTTTTAAAAGATAAATTATTTACATAAATAATATTTTTGTTGGGATTATATTGCATATTTATTATATATTTGCCATGTGTAATTTTGTAATATTGAAAAATATTTGCAAAATTGTCACACTAAATCGCCCGCCCATCAAGTATTTAGCACTGTTGTTGGGGAAGTAATGAAAAATATTTGTTATTTTACTTTATTTTATTTAAAAAGAAGAGTGTTTGTAGTTTAGTTTGAACATTTTCTTATTTAAGTGTGTTTGCTTGTTTTTAATTACCTGTTTTAGTTTGTTTATGCGTAGTGTAAGATCCAAAAATTTAGTACCTTACGATTCTGAGTTAGAAAGAATGTTAGAAAAATTCAAAAACAACAAAAAGAGAAAGACCAGTTTAGCAAAATGGCTTGCAATTTGAACAATGCTGGAAATGAAAATGGACATCATTAGAGACCTTTAAGAGATTATGCTAATCTTACAATAGATGAAATTCAATTGAGTATACAAAACCCTACTGTAGCTACCAATTCATTTGAGCTTAAACCTGATTTTATCCAAATGGTTCAAAACAATTAGTTTGGGGGAACACCTACTGAAGATCCCAATTTACATCTTACTAGTTTTCTAGAATTTTGTGTTACATTCAAATATGATGAAGTATCAAATGATGCCATCAGACTTAGACTTTTTCCTTGTTCATTAAAGGATAAAGCTAAGATGTGGTTAAACTCGTTAGCATCTGGATCTATCAGAACATGGGGAGATTTATCACAAAAACTCTTATCTAAATATTTCCCACCTTCAAAAACTACTAAGCCTAGAAATGATATCACATCTTTTTTCCAGTTTAAAGGGGAATCAATTTATGAAGCCTGGGAAAGATTTAAAGATCTCCTTAAAAAGTGTCCACACCATGCATTGCCAGATTGATTAATAATTCAAACCTTTTATAATGGATTGGTTGGATCTCTTAGATTGATAATTGACACTGCTGTTGGTGGATCATTAATGTCAAAACCATTCAATGAAGCATATTCCTTAATTGAAGAGATAACTACAAATAATTTTCAATGATCCTCTGAAAGGGTAAATCTAAAAAGAGTAGCTAGTATTTATGATTCTGATGCTATGTCTATTTTAGCTGCCCAAATAGCTGCTGTATCAAAGAAGATAAATAAAGATGGAATGAATTATTCTCAGACAGCACCTGTGCATGAGGAAAACTCATTGGGACAAATGATTGAATCTTAATCTTCTTATGAGACTTTAAAAGCAATAAACAATTATTTTAATAGCCCTTATGCCAATTATGATAACCCTGGTTGGAAGAATCATCCAAACTTTAGTTGGAGTAATAATAATTCTAATTCTGCAAATCCGCAATGGGGAAACACTGTTGCTAACCCTTTGGGAAACTCCAACAATCAAGGGAATCAAGCTTATAAACCTTATTACCCCTAGGTTTTAATAATTTGCAGAGTAAGGAGAAAAAGTTATTAATGAAAGAATTGATATTGCAAACGGGTAGTCAATTACAAAGTCAAGGAGCTACTATCAGAAACATGGAAAATCAATTGGGATGTATTGTCACTGCACTTAGCAATAGACCTCCAGAAACATTGCCTAGTAATGTTGAAGTAAATCCTAAAGATCAGAACAAATAGAAAATTAAAAATATTCAACTGAGAAGTGGAAAAGAATTAGAAAAAAGAGTTCAACAAGAAGTTGAAGTTGAAAAAGATGAGATGGAAAATGAAAAATCTTGTGAATATTTTCATTTTAAAGAAAAAAGTCCTATTAAACGAATATTAATCTTATGTCACCAGATTTGAATGAGAACCACCTCCATTTCCTCCAAGATTGAAGCAGAAACATAGATATAATCAACTTTCAAAAGTTTTGGAAATTTTGAGGAAATTAACAACAAACATTCCATTTGTTGAGGCTTTGGAACAAATTCCAAGCTATGTGAAGTTCATGAAGAATATATATAATAAGAAAAGGAAGTTTGTAGATAACGAGACTGTTACACTAAGTGAAGAGTGTAGTGCAATAATTCAAAAAAAGCTTCTTGAAAAACTTAAGGATCCTAGAAGTTTTACAATTTCTTGTGTTATTGGCGAATGATTTTATGGAAAAGCTTTATGTGATTTAGGAGCTATTATTAATCTTATGTCGTTATCAATTTTCAGAAGGTTGGGCTTAGGAGATATTTCACCTACAACTGTAACTCTTTAGTTAGCTGATCGCTTGATTACCTACCCTAAAGGAATTATAGAAGATGTTTTGGTAAAAGTCGATAAATTTATTTTTCTTGTGGAATTTATTGTATTAGATATGAAGGAAGATAAATAAATTCCTATCATTTTAGGAAAACCATTCCTAGCCATTGGAAGAGCTTTGATAGATGTGCAGAAAGGAGAACTAACTAAGAGAGTTAGTGATAAAGATGTTACATTTAATATTGTAAAACCAATTAGATACCCTTCAAAAGAGCAAGAGATTGAATGCTTCAGAATGAATATTAATGAATATTTAAGCCATGAATATTTTAAGAAAAAAATTGAAAGAAAATTTAAAAAGGAATATATGAAATATCCAGATGAGAATAAAATTCAAGTTGAATCTATGGAAGTGAGTAAAGAGGATATGGATTATGTTCAGGAAATATTTGAAATGTCAGATCCTACAGAAGGTAACAAGAATTTGATTCCATCTATTGAGAAACCTCCTCAACTAGAACTAAACACACTTCCTACATATTTGAAGTATGCATTTTTAGGAGATTTATCTACATTATCTGTTATAGTATCCTCAGAATTAACTGATACACAAGATCAATAGTTGTTGGAAACTTTGAAAAGATATAAGAAAGCCTTTGGATAGACATTAGTTGCTATTAAAGGAATCAGTCCTTCAATTTGTATGCATAGAAGAAGATCAACATAAACCAAGAGCTGATCCTCAAAGAAGATTAAATCCTATACTGAAAGAAATTGTAATGAAAGAAATTTTAATATTGTTAGATGCTGGAATAATATATCCTATTTCAGACAGTTCTTAGTTTAGTCCAACTCACTATTTCTAAAGAAAAGAGGTGTGATTGTAGTGACAAATGAGCATAATGAATTAATATTAATAAGACAAGTCACTGGTTGGAAAATCTGCATAGATTACAGAAAATTAAATTCTACCACCATGAAGGATCATTTTACTTTACCCTTTTTGAACCAAATGTTGGATAGATTAGCTGGGCATAAATATTTTTATTTTCTAGATCGATATACCGGTTATCATTAAATATCTATTGCTCTAGAGGATCAAGATAAAACAAAATTTACTAGTCCTTATGGAACTTTTGCTTTTCGACGAATGTCTTTTGGGTTATGTAATGCACTTACAACATTTCAAAGATGTATGATTTCAATTTTCAGTGATTTGAATGAAAAATGGATTGAAGTCTTTATGGACAATTTTTCTGTATTTGGAACTTCATTTGAAATATGTTTAAATCATTTAGAAAAAGTTCTAGAACGTTGTGAAAAGAATAATCTCATATTAAACTGGGAAAAATGTCAATTTATGGTTGCAGGAGGATATGTTCTTATGCATAAAATTTCAAAAAATAGCATGGAAGTAGATCCTACAAAAATACATGTTATATCGAACCTGCCTCCACCTACCACAATAAGAGGAGTTAGGAGCTTTTTACAACATGTTAGATTTTATAGGAGATACATTAAAGATTTTTAAAAAATTACTAAACTTTTTTGCCAACTTCTAGAAAAAGATACAAAATTTGACTTTAATCAAGATTGCCTTAAAGCCTTTGAAACTTTAAAGGAAAAACTGATCATTGCTCCTATAATTATTTCACCTGATTAGGAGAAACCTTTTGAATTAATGTGAGATTCTAGTAATTATCCAATTGGAGCTATTTTAGGGAAAAGATATGATAAGGTTTTTAAAGTTATATACTATGCTAGTAAGACTCTTAATGATGCTCAAATTAATTACACCACCACTGAAAGATAGTTTTTAGCTATTATGTATGCTTTTAATAAGTTTAGATCATATCTGATTGGAGCTAAATGTGTTGTGCATATTGACCATTTGGCTATTAAATATATGAAGCAAAAGAAGGTTGTTAGCCAATATTAATTAGATGGGTACTTCTGATGCAAAAGTTTGATTTTGTAGTAGTCGATAGGAAAGGGATTGATAATCAAATTGTTGATCATCTGTCTAGGCTAGAACAAGAAGAAACATTGGACGTGAAAAAAGTGATTAATGAAACTTTTACTGATGACTGACTTTATGCTATAAAAGGATAGAAAATACCTTGGTATGCTGATATTGTAAATTATATTGTTAGTGATATTTTACCATATATATTAACAAAACAGTAGGAAAAGAAATTCATTCATGATGTAAAATCTTATTTTTGGGATGATCCTTATTTATATATGTAATGTAAAAATTTAATGATGAGACGATGTGTGCCTTATAAAGATATTCAAGAAATTATTCAAAAATATCATGATTTTGAATTTGGAGGACATTTTGGGAATGATAGAACTGTTCATAAAATTCTATAATCTGGATTTTATTGGCATACTCTATTTAGAGAAGTTAATATATATATATATATA
>JXCR01139124.1:47350-67038 GCA_002079205.1 Phalaenopsis hybrid cultivar
AAGTCTATCTATTATCTGATCTAAAAAGGGTAAAGGGAAGTGATCTTTCCTGGTGGCAGTGTTTAATTTTCTNAGAACCACCAGCCGCAATATCTATAATCGATCTAAGAGATCTCACTAATCTATTATAAAAGGTTTGAATTATTAACCAATCTAGTAACGAATGATGATGACACTTCCTAAGAAGATCTTTAAATCTCTCCCAAGCTTCATTATTGACTCTCCATCAATCTGACAGAATGATGTTATGTCATTTCTAAGTTTAGTAGTTTTGGAAGATAAGTGAATCTCATTTGTTGTAGGATTTGCATAATCTCTTAGGGGTCTAGGTTGGTGTTCATTCTCTATTCCTTGATTGTTCAGGTTGTTTTCCATTGTATCAGAATTTCTAGGTTCTCTTCTTAATTTTCTAATTCTTCTAACAGTGCGTTCTAATTCCGAATCCTAGGGTATAAGATTTTTAGGTCCAAATTTACGCATACAATTTGAAATCAGTACTCAGTAATATAATTAAATTAAATATAAATATAAAAATAAGTTGCAATTTAAGTTAAAATTTTCTAATAATCCTAATTTGTCCGTTACTCTGATTGTGATTTCTTTTTCACTCACTCAATCACTCCCCGACAATGGCGCCAAAAACTTGACCTACTTTTTTGTAAATCGACAAATACAAGAATTTGATGGCGCTACTAGAAGATTTAATTTCCAGCAACGACGTCCAAAGACTTGATCGCGACTTTATAGATGTGTCTGATTTGATTAAGATGTATAAATATAATATTCAATAATGTTAAAGTCAAATTTGTCAACTCAAGTATACGTATCGCTCAAGTAATATAGGGCTTTAATGGAGTCCTAGATATCGATCCCACAGGGAGTGCTTTAGAATGACGGACTAAGACCTTAGACAAGCAAGACTTTAATCACAACAACGACGTTCAATTTGCTTATGTGTCACTAATAGGCAATTGAAATAAATAAATAATTTTAATAACTAATAAATAATTAATGATATAAAGTAGGGTTTAATTGTGATATTCAATCTAACTAATAAATAACTAATGATATAAAGTAGGGTTTAATTGTGATATTCAATATATAAGAAAACATCCTTCTCCTTGTCAAGTATAGTGAAATGATCTAATGTGAGTTCAATACGAAAAAACATCATTCTCCTTGTCAAGAAATTATAGCTAATGAGGTTTTTAATGTGATATTCAATATATAAGAAAGCATCTTTCTCCTTGTCAAGAAATTATAGTGAAGTTCAAATGTGATATTCAATATATAAGAAAACATCATTCTCCTTGTCAAGAAATTATAGTGAATGGAGGTTTAATTTGTGATATTCAATATCTAAGAAAGCATCCTTCTCCTTGTCAAGAAATTATATTGAATGGATTGAGGTTTTTAATGTGATATTCAATATATAAGAAAACATCCTTCTCCTTGTCAAGAAATTATAGTGAATGGACTGTGATATTCAATATATAAGAAATCATCCTTCTCCTTGTCAAGAAATTATAGTGAATGGATAAGTGAATTAGTTCAAATGTATATTGTGTCAAATAGGAGCATACCTATTCTTTACCCTTGGGTCCAGGCATAAAGAACATTGGAATCATTCTCCTTGTCAAGAAATTATAGTGAATGGATAAAGTGAATCAGTTCAAATTATATTGCGCCAAATAGGAGCATACCTATTCTTTACCCTTTGGTCCGGGCATAAAAAACATTGACTAATCATTTGGTCCAGGCATAAAGAACATTGACTAATCCTATGCTTGGTTACTGATTCTGCGGCTAAAGGGCATAGGTTAAAATTATATTGTGCCAAATAGGAGCATACCTATTCTTTACCCTTTGGTCCAGGCATAAAGAATTTATATTGTGCCAAATAGGAGCATACATATTCTTTACCCTTTGGTCCAGGCATAAAGAACTTATTGTGCCATATTCTTTACCCTTTGGTCCAAGCATAAAGAACATTGACTAATCCTACACCTTGTCAAGAAATTATAGTGAATGGATAAAGTGAATCAGTTCAAATTATATTGTGCCAAATGATATATAAGAAAGCATCCTTCTCTTTGTCAAGAAATTATAGTGAATGGATAAAATGAATTAGTTCAATTTATATTATTGTCAAGAAATTATAGTGAATGGATAAAATGAATTAGTTCAATTTATATTGTGCCAATAGTTTCTCCCTGTCAAGAAATTATAGTGAATGGATAAAGTGAATTGGTTCAAATTATATTGTGCCAAATAGGCACCTATTCTTTACCCTTTGGTCCTGACATAAAGAACATTGACTAATCCTACGCTTGTTTACTGACTATTCTTTACCCTTTGGTCCAGGCATAAAAAACATTGACTAATCCTACACTTGTTTACTGAATCTGCGTGTTACCCTTTGGTCCAGGCATAAAGAACATTGATTAATCCTACGCTTGTTTACTGAATCTGCATCGGTCCAGGCATAACAAACATTGAACAATCCTATGCTTGGTTACTGATTCTGCAGCTAGGCGAATAAAGTGAATCAGTTCAAATTGTATTGTGCCAAATAGGAGCATACCTATTCTTTACCCTTTAAATTAGTTCAATTTATATTGTGCCAAATAGGAGCATACATATTCTTTACCCTTTGGTCCAGGTCAGTTCAAATTATATTGTGTCAAATAGGAGCATACCTATTCTTTACCCTTTGGTCCAGGCATAGGTTAAAATTATATTGTGCCAAATAGGAGCATACCTATTCTTTACCCTTTGGTCCAGGCATAAAGAATTTATATTGTGCCAAATAGGAGCATACATATTCTTTACCCTTTGGTCCAGGCATAAAGAACTTATTGTGCCCTTTACCCTTTGGTCCAGGCATAAAGAACATTGACTAATCCCAAATAGGAGCATACCTATTTTTTACCCTTTGGTCCAGGCATAAAGAACATTGACTAATCCTACACTTGTTTACTGAATTTGCGGCTAGGCTGGGAGGATACCGGCTCTCACTTTGGAGCTCCCACAGTAGGAGCATACCTATTCTTTACCCTTTGGTCCAGGCATAAAGAACATTGACTAATCCTACGCATGTTTACTGAATCCATGGCTAGGCTGGGAGGATACCGGCTCTCACTTCGGAGCTCCCACGTTCCATTTACTGAATCCGTGGTTAGGCTGGGAGGATACCGACTCTCACTTTGGAGCTCCCACATTCCTTGATTCTGCGGCTAGGCGGGGAGGATACCAGCTCTCACTTCGGAGCTCCCACGCTCCCCTCACCTGAGGGCTAACATCTACACATCAGCACCCAAATGATAGGACCAAATTGTGGATTTTAGTCTGTCACTCTAAAATCTCTAATTCTTCACCTGATAATAAGATTTCCCTATTTATTTGCACCCAACTTCCAAGGGTTTTGACCCTCCCTGAATCTTGGATGTAATATTCACTTTAGTTGTAAAACTCAACATATTTTAACAAAATCATTTGCCAGATTGAAAGTAAATTAAGATCAAAGTGAAAAGATCATCACAATTTCTTAAACATTTTCATGGCTTCACCAATTCAAATCACCATTTCACAAATCTCGAGACAAGAAGAAAGACAGAGAAAACTACTCAGAACTCATGGAGAAAACACAACAAAACTCAGAATTCAAATATAAAATCGAAATCATACAAACTACAACAAGTAAATAACTTATCTCTAATTTCTCCCCAAGAACACTCCTTGAAGTTCCTCTGAATCTCTTCCTTTCTTTACAACACACAGAGTTCCTCTTCGAAGTAGCAAGGAGGAAGAAATCTCTCACTTTCCCTCCACTTTTAAAATCTCTCAAATAATTCCTCACAATTACACTTTAATGTAACCTCCAAGGCCTCTAGCACACTTTAGACTTCCTAGACTACCTCCCTCTTTTTTCATTTTTGGCCAAAATGTTCTTTTAAAGTTGTAGATGAGCTTTCCCAATAGTTGCCTAAGCATCCCTTCAAAATTTGGCCTCATCCAAAGCTTGAGTAGGCATAACCGTCGATCTCTCCGTCAGCGGCCTCGAGGGCGTCGTCGGCGGGCTTCTAGATAATTTTTGTCTTGTAGTCTCGGGAAAATCTCGTCGTCGGTGACGTTGAGGGCGCTGTCGGCGGCCTAGTTCAAATCTTCACATTTTGGTTCTTTTTGCTCCAAATTCATTCCTTTTTGCATCTTTTTGCTCCAATGACCCTAATTTGTCATTCCTGCAACAAAACATCAAAAATACCTTTCTTTAAAGTGCAATATCATAAAAAACAGTATAAAATAGGTATAAAAATCTCAACATATTTTCCTTTGGTCAACACTGTCGGCGTACTATTAAATCTTCAACTGCTCAACCCAAATGTTTGAAACAATGCTCAAGGATCAATTTTCTTGATTGTATCGCTTCAATATATCTATCATGAGCTTTCAAACTAACAAATTTATTGATTTCGGCTTGCTCCTCTTCATTTTTGGTGTCATTTCTACAAATCACATAAAATTCACAATAAATCCAAATCTTAAATCTAAATCACTAAACTTAACTTCCAAAAACATAAACTATCATTTTCATGTATTTTCCATAGTTTTTTCTTAAATTTTGACCATTAATAGTGATTTTTGGATAAATTCTAAATTTACTCAAAATATATGGTGAAAATAAGTGAAGCGCTCACCTTGAGAAGATCAAATCTAGCAAATTTGGCTTAATTCTACCAAGAAAATCTTCACTTTTGAGAAGCTCTAGTTCCCAAAATCATGAACTTTTGAGGTAGAAGGTGAAGGTCGAGGCAAAAATTGGCATTTTTTGGCACAAATTTTCATTTTTAACCATTTACGAATAAAATTAAGTGAACCGGCGCGTAAGCACAACTTGTTTGGCGCTTAGGCGCCTATCTCTTAGGTAACCAGTGCTTAAGCGTGGGGTGTTGGCACTTAGGTGCTAGTGCACAAATTTTGATACTTTTGATTTTTAAGTGAAATACACATCAAGCCTAATGGTCTTATAAATTTTATAAATCTTCTAAAAATTCACCAATTTTCACAAATTTGATTCAACACAAAATAACACAAAAATTTTAACACAAATAAATACTTTATTAATTTCACAAACAAATACAAACACCTGTGATACATAATTTTTCAAACCAAAGAGTCTTATATGAGATAACTCCTAAACACATATTTCAAATACTAAACAAACTTATCATAAAAACACATAAAACAAACTTAACACTAACATCAAGATACCTAAAACAAACAAACACTAACATCAAACAAACAACTAAACTCTAGAACATACCTCCATTCTCCTTGTGGTGGAACATATTCTAGCCTTTCATTTGTTTCTCTTGTGGAATTTAGAATATAGATCTGATAGAACGGATGGTGGTGAAGAGCTATAGTTGAGTCTTCTTCAATCCATTTGTTTTTCAAGTACATTGCCTTGTCCGCTTCTTCGATATAACTTGTATGGAGAAATTGCATTTTAATTTGCTATCCAATGTGCTCCAGATGTGTGATAGTCTCATTCACTTTTGCTTTGATTGAAGCCACGTCAGCCTCAATCTTTGTGATCTTCTCTGTTATTCCTTCTATATTAAGGACTAGGAATTCGTTGCATAACTCTTGCGCACTTTAACTTACAAACTTTTACTTCATGGCTTCTTATTTCTTCTTCATTTCAATTTCCCAAGAAGACATTTTTGTAAGTTCTCTCTTCACTTAGACTTTAAGATGAAAATTTGAAGTAGGGTAAAAATTCTCTTCATTCCATACTATTTATAGGTCTTGGATGAAGCCTAGACCCACTACACACGTTCACAAACCACTAAACCATGTTTAATTCTTCTAGAAACTTAATTTTGCATATTTTTTTAACTCTCGCGCTTAAGTGTTGGTGCCTAATTTAGCACAGGTCTTCTTAATGTCCAAATATACATTCTAACTAGTCTCAGTTATCAATTAAGGTTTGAGAATCATCACTAAATCAATATATATTAAAAAATACTACCACATATTTGTTAATCAAACAAAATAGCAAAACATTTAAAATAGAAACATACTGATAACTATGGGTTGCCTCCCACAAAGTACTTGGTTTAACGTTGTCAGCTCGACCTAACCAATGCTTATTCTAGTTGACCTAACAACATAAGATGATTTAATTTAAGTTGATCCCCTATGTAATAGGGTTTCAGTCTGTGACCATTCACTTTAAATATTTTCTCAATTTTATCACAATAAATGGGTTCATCCACCTAGACTTAAGTTTTCCTGAAAATAATCTTAACCTTGCATTATATAGCAAAACTTTTTGCCCTAACTCAAAATTTTTAGTAAGAATTCTTTGATCATGCCACATCTTCATCTTTTTTTTATAAATCTTAGCACTCTCACAAGATTCATTCCTTATCTCTTCAAGCTCATTTAACAGTAATAGTCTTTTCTCACCAGCATCCTTTAAATTATAATTGATTCCTTGATATCCCAATATGCTTTATGCTCAAGCTCAATTGGTAAATGACAAGCTTTCCCAAATATTAGCCTATATGGGGACATTTCTATAAGAGTTCTATATGAGGTCTTATAAGCCCGCGAAGCATAGTCAAGTTTGACTGACCAATCCATTTTTTTTAGATTCATAAATTTTTCCAATATTCTTTTAATTTCACAATTGGATAATTCGGCCAAACCACTTGCCTGAGGATGATAAGCAGTAGCAATTTGATGGATGATACAATATTTCTTTAATAATTTCTCCATCATTGTATTTTTGAAATGAATTCCCCCGTCAGTTATGATCACTCTCGACATCCTAAATCTACAAAATATGCCTGTTCTTAAAAACTTTGGGAAACTTTGAGCATCACATCGAGGTAAAGCAACAACTTCTATCCATTTGGATACATAGTCTACTGTTATAATAATATAAATTTCCAATAAATGGTATAAATAGTCCCATAAAATCTAATCCCCAAATATCAAATATCTCAACTTCCAACACATAATTGAGGGACATCTCATTTCTCCTAGATATATTATCTACTCGTCGACATCGATCACAAGTTTAGATATAAGCATTAACATCTCTAAAGATTGTAGGACAATAAAATCCAAATTGCAATTTTTTGTATGTTGTTTTTAACAACACCAAAATGTCCCCCAAAATTAGAATTATGACATTTTTGGATAATTTCAAAAGTTTCTTCTAAAGGCACACATCTTCAAATAATCAGATCCTTTCCTTGTTTATATAAAAATGGGTCATCCCAGAAATAAGTCTTAGCTTTAGATAAAAATTTCCTTTTCTGTTGGTATGTCATTCCATATGGTATAATATCTCTAACAATAAAGTTCACAATGTCGACATACCATGGAACACACCACTCATTAACATCAAACAATTCATTATCTGAAAAATGTTTATTAATTTCTTTTTCAAAACAAAGTGGTTTTTCTAATGCAAGCCTGGACAGATGATCAATAGTTTGATTCTCAGCTCCCTCCATATCTACTGTCTCAAAGTCAAATTTTTGCAAAAGAAAAATCCATCTTATTAGTCTTGGTTTTGTATCCTTTATTTTCATTAAAAAATTTAATAGCAGAATGATCAGTATGCACAACACACTTTGTTCCAATTAAGTATGATATGAATTTATTAAAAGCATATACCACTGTTAGTAACTCTTTCTCAGTTGTGGTATAATTAATTTGAGCTTCATTAAGAGTTCTACTAGCATAATAGATTACTTTGAAAATCTCATCATGCTTTTGTCCTAAAATAGCTCCAAAAGCATAATCACTTGCATCATAATTCAATAGATTTTTTTCCAATTTAATGAAACAATAATTTGTGCAATGACTAATTTTTATTTTAATAACTCAAAAGCTTTTAGGCACTCCTTATCAAAATTAAAAATTACATCGTTTTCAATCAAATGGCATAAAGACTTAGCAATTTTTTAGAAGTCTTTAATATACTGTCTGTAGAATCAACATGTCCAAAAAAATGCCTAATTTCCCTCACACTTGTTGGGTAAGGTAAATTAGCGATCACTTGAATTTTTGCAGGATCTACTTCCATACCATGTTCTAATATCTGATGTCCTAAAACAATTCCTCCTGCTATCATAAATTGGCATTTTTCCTAGTTAAGGAATAAACTTGTTTCTTCACATCGCTTAAGAACTTTCAATAAATGTTCCAAACATTGTTCAAATGAAGTTCCAAACATTGAAAAATCATCCATAAAAACTTCAATTCCTTTTTCAGTTAAATCGCAAAAAATAGCTATCATGCATCTTTAAAATTTAGCAGGGGCATTTCATAAACCAAAGGGCATTCTTCTAAAAGCAAATGTACCATAAGGACTGGTAAAAGTTGTTTTCTCTTAATCCTCAGGAGCTATTTGTGTTTGGTGATAACCAGTATATCCATCCAAAAAACAAAAGTATTTATGCTCAGCTAGGTTGTCCAATATTTGATTAAAAAAGGGTAGTGACAAATGATCTTTCTTAGTAACAAGATTTAATTTTCTATAATTAATACATATTCGACACCATGTGACTTGCCTTATTGGCCTTATTGTTATTAACTCATTATGTTTATTCATAGTCATAGTCACTCCTCCTTTCTTAGGAACATGGTGAATCTGACTAACCCATGCACCATCTAAAATAGGGTAGATAATTCTAACATCAAACCACTATAAAATTTCTTTCTTAACAACTTATTTCATAACAGGATTCAATCTCCTTTGAGGATTAACCCTGGGTTTGCAGTTCTCTTCCATATGAATTCTATGCATACAAATTGAATGACTTATTTCTTTTATATCAACAATTGTCCATCCAAAGGCTTTCTTATAATTCTTCAAAGTTTTAATTAAACTTACTTCTTCTTCTATAGTTAATTTTGAAGAAATTATAACACGTAATGTTGAGGAATCACCTAAAAATGCATAGTTTAAATGTTCAGGAAGTAACTTCAACTCAAGTTCAGGAGGTTTTTTAATTGATAGACAAAAAGATTTATCTTGTTCTGTCATGTACAAAACTTCAAAACTTTCTCGAACATAATTTGAATCTTATAAAAATCTTCAAATTAATCTATGTCCTCTACTTTCTCATGTTCATCTCTTTCATTTCAGATTTCTCTTCATAAGTTGTTTTGAAATGACATTCACTCGGATATCTTATCACATTCATTCTGTAAAATTCATCATCTTTACCTTTTTTAGGGTATTTCAATGGTTTGGAAATATTAAACGTAACTGTCTAATCAGTGACGTGCATAGTTAATTCTCTTTTCTGCACATTTATATTGCTCTTCTTATAGTTATAAAAGGTCTCCCCAAAATGATAGGTATCTATTTATCTTGCTCCATATATAACACAATGAAATTAACAAGAAAGATAAATTGATCCACTTTCACTAAGACATCTTCTATAACTTCTTTAGGATATATTATTGAGGTATATGCTAACTGCAGAGTTACACTAGTAAGGGATATTTCTCTTAATCCCAAACTTTCAAATGTTGATAATTGTATATGGTTAATGCTTGCACCTAAATCATATAAAGCATTCCCATAAAATATGTCTCCCATTGCATATGAAATTGTGAAGCTACCGGGATCTTTAAGCTTTTCAGGAAGCTTTTTCTGAATTATAGCACTGCACTCCTCACTAAGTGTAGCAGTCTCATTATCTTAAAACTTCTTTTTCCTATTATGAGTATCCTTCATAAACTTCACATGGCCTGGCATTCGTTCTAAGGTTTGAGCAAATAGAATATTAATTGTAAGCTTCTTAAAGATTTCCAAAAATTTTGAAAATTGTTTATCCAACTTTTGTTGACGAAATCTCTGGGAAAATGGAGGAGGTGGTTTTTCCAAGTCAATTTTAAGTGGAGAAATAAGTCTCTCTAAACCTTTCGTAGAGTCCTCTTTAGGCTCTTTAACTCTCTTCTCTCTACTTCAATCTCTTTTTGAACTCTACCTTCCAATTCTCTTCCGCTTCTAAGTTGAATGTCTTTTACTTGCTCTTTATTCTGGTCTTTTGGATTTACTTCTGTATTATTAGGAAGTGTTCCTTGAGATCTATTATTTAATTAATTTACTATTTGTCTCAATTGATTATTAATATTTATAATTGTAGCTCCTTGACTTTGTAACTGATTTCCCATTTATAACACCACTTCATTTATAGACAACTTTTTCTCCTTGAATTGTGGATTACTGTCAAAACTAGAGGATAGGTAGGTTTATAATTACTAGTCCCTTGGTTGTTCCAATTTTCTAATGGGTTTAATTGGTTTGTCCCCGATTACTGATTATTATAGCCCAAAGTATTATTCTAGTTAAAGTTAGGATGGTTCTTCCAACTTATAATAGTTTGAATATGGATTATTTTGCTTGTTGTTTATGACATTAAAAGTTTCTAATGATGCTTGAGAATCTACCATTTACAAAAAGCATTCTCTTCAATCATGGCAATTGGTTGAGAAAAATTCATTCCATATTAGTCTAACTTACTTGAAATTGTAGCAACTTGATTTGCTAACATTGTAAAAGCATCAGATTCATGAATACTGGCTACTTTCTTAGGATTTACCCTTTCAGAAGGCCATTAAAAAATATTAGTAGCCATCTCTTCAATTAAAGCAAAGCATCGTGAAATAGTTTTGACATCAATGAACCACCAACAGCGACATCGATAATAGATCGAAGAGATCCACTAATCCATTGTAAAATGTCTAAATTATTAACCAATCTAGTAGAGCATAGTATGGATATTTTCTCAGTAGTTCTTTAAATCGTTCCCATGTTTTATAAAAAGATTACCCTTTAAACTGACAAAAAGATGTAATAATATTGCTAAACTTCACAGTTTTTTATGGTGAAAAATATTTAGCAAGGAATTTTTGAGTTAAATAACTACAAGTTATGATAGATCCAGGTGCTAACAAATGTAACCATATCTTAGCCTTATCCCACAGTGAGAAAGGAAAAAGTCTAAGTTTTATAGTATCATCTGATACACCATCATATTTAAATATAACACACAATTCTAGAAAATTGGCAAGATGTAAATTTGGATCTTCAGTTAGTGCTCTCCAAACTGATTATTTGATATCATTTGGATAACACCGAGTTTAAGTTCAAATGAATTAGCCACTATAGTAGGTTTTTGAATACTACAATAAAGTTCATCCACCGTAGGATTTGTATAATCACTTAAAGGTCTAAACTCTTGATTAATTTCAGCATTTTGATTATTTTGATTTGTCATTTTTTTAAAATTTTGATCTTTTTCATTAAATTTAAGTTTTTAAAATTTTCTAATAATTCTTTCTAATTCAGAATCGTAGGGCACTAGTCCTGTAGAACCTGAACTACGTATATATTACTACGAAACACATAAAATAAAATCACATAAATAAGAACTTTATATAAAAAACAACACTACAATATTCTTATAATAAATCTAAAAGTTTAAATAAGATTTTATAAAAATAGAAACTTGCTTTCTAAAAATTTTTTCAAAAATTTTGTATTTTGTCCCTAGCAACGGTGTCAAAAACTTGATCCCGACTTTTGTATGTCAATGCGATGTATGCGGTTATATTCTTAATCTTTCCTTACTTCTAATTATTACTTTGCAACGACGTCAAAAACTTGATCACCAGCAATAGTTAAGCAAAAACTTAACTTCAAAGCAAATAAGAATACAATTATTATATTTAAATATGGAATAATACGCAAGTATACATATCATTATCAAGTAATATAGGACTTTTTAACTAAGCCCCGAATATCGAACCCACAAAGACAACTACAATATGCAACTAAAATTAGAAGAAATAAGATAACAAATTCTACTTAGAAAAATATTTTTACTCAAACTATAGATGTTATAATAGAAATGAAAATTAATTCTTTTTATAATTTTTTATAATTGAAAGTAAAATAAACTACTAACTAAATTTAACTAGATATTTATAAGATGAAGACAATATAAACAAAATATTTTTTTCCTTGTCATGAATCAGTAACAAGTATAAGAATTATGTTGTAAAAGTATTCAAATTATGTTGTGCCAAATAAAAGCAATAATATTCTTTACCCTTACTAGAGATGCTATAAAGAATATTGTCAAATTTAAAGTTTAAATTGCCTTGAAGACGGGTTAGGTAGGGAAGATACTAGCTCTTACTCTAGAGTTCCCTCTTCTCCCTCCACCTGAGGGCTAACATCGCGTATCAAAACCTAAAACTATAAATCAAATTTGGGGCTTTAGTCTGTCACTCTAAAGTCCACTAATTCTACACTCTTTAAAGTTTATTTCTTTATTTATTTGCACTCAATCATATGAATTACATTCTCATCCATACACCTCATGTGATTCTTACCATTTGTTGACTGAGATAATATCATCTCGGAAATTACATGGTCTCACAACAGGTATTAGCATCTTAATTGGCCAAATCAAGAAGTAAATGAAGTACAAGGTTTAAAATTATCATAACTTCTTCCACCTTTAAAGACTAATACTTCACACAACTTCCATCCAATACTTAATCACTTATCATTTTAAGGAAATAAAACTACACAGAATTCATGGAGAAAACACAACCACACTTAAGTTTGAAAGTAGAAATCATGCAAACAAATTAGAAGTTTAAATTAAAACCAAATGTAGTCATAAAGATAAAAACATATCTCAAATCCTCTCCACCAAAATGTAGAAGTTCCTTTGAATCTTTTCCTTCGCTTACAATAGAAACTACAACTTAAAATAAAAAAAAGGCGGTGGCGGCGGTGGGGTGCGGAAGGCTGAAATGGAGTTGGCGATTGACGATTATGGATTATTTTTCTTCTTCAATCCGTCTTCTTTTATAATTTTTTAAAAGGTGCCTTAGTGTCTCTTCAAAATGTGTCAATATTCAATGAATCTTCCAAGAGTTGTCTCCTTTCAAAAGCCAATTGAATGAATTTTCGTGTCCATTAACTATTTCCCACGTTTTCACCAAGGGTTGCTTCAAACACCTCTTCAAAAATTCATCTAAATTCATTGAATCATCAAGTAACTACTTATGGCGTTTAAACGTGAGGTACTGGGAGCTTAGGCGTGGGCTTCTCTGTTTCACTAGCACGTAAGCATCAGTTCTCGGTGCTTAGGCGCCTCAGTTCAATTGCACACCTTCTTAATTTTTGCTCCAAATTTAATCCTTTTTCACTCCTTTCACCATTTTTCATTCATTTGATCGTATCTGAAAGAAAAAACACACAAATACAATTCATTAAAGTGTAATATCTCAAAAATAGGTATACAAATGTGTACATAAAGACTATATATTTTAGGTATATCAACAACACAATCAAAACTAAAAATATACTTGTTAATAGAACAAATTTCAACATAACTACTAAAATCACAAGATTGACTATAAGAAAAGTTAAAAATAGGAGATAGCTTCTTTAACAATGTCTTCTTGATTATGAATGAATTTGTTACTAACCAAAAGTTCTTTAATAAAGCTAATAATATTCATAATTTTGGTCAATTGGTAAAGAAACTTTATATCGTATTCACCCTTAGTGAGCCAAGAAAATTTAGCCCTTTGATTCATCACTTATATTAACAAAAAACATTCATTGACTCTTTTTTGAGAGAGGCCCGTTAATGATTAATATCAAGTTGATTAATTATGTTTGCTTACTTACAATTAAAAATAGTAATAGAATTATTTAGAGAATTGTAGGAAAACCAATGCCTACATTTAAAAGAAAATTTAATTTTTTTAAGCCTATTACAAAGAGCAAAAAAGAGATCACTATTAATAGGATCATTCCAAGAAATATTAATAATTTTAATAAAATTAGGGTAATGACTTCAACAATTCTTTTACATATGTTTATATTTGAGTTTAGTGGATTTACCCAAACAAATAAAAATGGGGTATTGATCAGAAGTAGGAGGATCCATAACTTTGAAAAAAAGAAAGAGGATAAGTGCCTATTCAATCAGTGTATACAAAGCTTTATCCAGGAGGCACCTTATGAGCTTTCACAACCATAATGATAGAATTAAGAAGAGCAGTATCAATACTAATCTGTATATTGACTAGTAAAGGTGAGGTGTGAACCCTTAGCCGTAAAAGAATCAACAGCTTAAGGTACCCCTATTTTGCTAGCAATTTTAATTATTCCACTCTCAAACTAGCAACATAAGGGAAGATTTGAAAATTTTACGCAAATAAGAACATCTCTAAACTCTTCTTTAACTTGTTTGAAATAATATTTCTAATTTTTGAAAATAAATGGCTTCGCATTGATGAACAAAGTCCCTTCATTTCAAGTTTCTGAACACAATAAAACATAAAAGGAAAGAAACCCTCGATATGGGATAGTGGATCAAGAATAGCATTAAGCTTTCAAAATTTTTTAATGGCCTGTTAAAAGTTCCCATATACATGACATTTTTCCCATGCATAATCAACCAGAGCAAGGCTCCATTGTTTAGAGCCCTCATCTACTTCTTGATCTGAGAAAGAAAAGCTTTAACATCTTCACATGGAATGTAAGAAAGAAAAAAGGTTGATAGGATTAGAGATATTAGAAGACATGAGGTCTTTCTAATTTAGAGTAGGGTCAAGAGCAGGAAGAGAACAAGAGAAAGAAAAAGGAAGGATGGGAAAAGAAGAAGTATCCATAAAAGCTAAAAGGCAAAACCCCTTAGCATGTTGAAGGCACATGGCACTGACAAGCGGAAGCAACATGTAGGGTATCAAAGAAAAAAAGGAAAGGAAAAAAAAAGCCCTAATGCCCCTCACAAAACTCAGAGCCTTCCAAGGTGTCATCTGTCATTTTTTCCATTCATTTATGCGAACATAAATGAATGAATTTGAATATGCAATCTAGCTTTCGTGCTTACCATTGAAGCCGCCTAACTCGACCACTGGTTATAAAATTAGAGAAATTATGGAAATTTAATGGCATGTGGAAGCAAATAAAATCTTACTTTGAAATAAATTAGTTTACTAACTAGGACTATAAAAAAAAATCATCCTTCGCGAACAACTTGGGTTAGACTCGTTAAGTATGTTGTGCTCGATGCGTTCATTAATCAAATAAGCCGAACACAACAACTTGTTTGAGCTCAATTTATAAACGAGCCAAACACAAACAAACTTTTGTTTGATATTGTTCAACTCATTTTTGCTCAATTTATTTAAATAATAAATAAATAATAAACAAAATTTAAAATAGTGGTATTTTTAAGATAATATTAAAAAGTTTATTTTTATAAATATAAAAAATAAAATTTAGAGGTTACATGTAAATACAAAAGAATTAGATGCTATGTAGTATTTAGGAGTTTGATACGTCAGTACATAAGAAATGGTGGTATGCATGTAACTGCCAGCATAAACTTTATATAAAAAAAAACCCGCCCACACATGGGTTCTGGTCTCATACATGTGGATAGCATTTTTTCATTACTGTTTAAATGCATAAATGAAGCTCAAATGTTACTCGTGACTGTGAAACCAGCCTTTAGGAGCATATTTCATCTCCCTTTCAAGCTTACGAGCCTGACTCAAACTAAGTTCGAGCCAACTTCCGAGCTTATGAGCCGAACTCTAAACTGTTTCAAGCTCATTCTGAGCCAAATGCAAATGTTTTGGGCACAAGCTTATTTCGAGCCAAAGAAAATAGAAACGGGCAAAATATGGANCTAAACTGTTTCTAGCTCATCTTGAGCCAAATGCAAATGTTTTGGGCACAAGCTTATTTCGACCCAAAGAAAATAGAAACGGGCAAAATATGGACAAACATTGGGCACGCTCAAATTCCACTACTGCCTTCTAAACAGTTCTACATTCAAAATAACTCATTTTTTACATGATTATATTAATCAGGGAGATATAAAAAATAAAGGAAGATTTACATACATGCCACACTATTCTTCTATCTTAACATATCTGACAACTAAATTTTTAAAAAAAAAGTTTGCATATTGAAAGATGATATCAAAATTATTTTTTTAACATAACATAAAGATAATAATAAAGCTGCTAACAAGAGCCAAGTATCATTAAATCGTCAAAACAATCATCCAGATAGAAAATCTGGGGTTAGATTACTGCACATCACAGAATTGTTATCTGCACGATATCTGTCAATTGGGTTATCTCATGAAGAGCAACCTCTCGCACAACCTACCACTGCATGCACGAATACAGAGAGACCATGGTGCTCGCCTTGTATCATTTAAAGAAAGCAGCACCAATAAACAACAAATCTCTAATGGCATTCCTAACCATCATAAAAACATAGCAGAGACAAATACAAACTAATCTGTACAAGCCTAAAGAACATCAAGTAGAATTGACGAAATCATTATCTACATCTGGATGTAACCTCAGCAGCATATGGTTCAGTGGCGTCACCAGTCACTGCAGAATGCTGAGCTTTGCTCCATAGGCTATTACACCTTAGGCAAGCCATGAAATCTTTCAAATATTTACAGAAAGATATTTCTGCCATTACGCTACGGTCCGGTTAATAAAATCCAACAGTAGCACTTTAAGGAATCACACTTCATCACCAGATATCCTATTTGACCAGAGAATATCAATTTCAAGTGTTCTTGACAAATCTTTGTTGTTGTCATGGCTTAGACTGAAGAGCCCACTATACAGTCCCTCTGTTACTACTTTGTCAATCTGGATGGTTACTCTTCCAAGAGTAGTCTGTAATTAAACAAGTAAAATGAGTCCCAACAAATAGAAAAAAAGGATTACAATCTTTTTTCTTCTTTTATTTGTACCTTTCCAAAAGTATTTTTGCTTTTACATAGAATGTAAAGCTTTTGTCCTTTTGGGGGGACATCAAAAGCCCAAGTAAAGCCTTCCTTCCATTCCGGGCATGTATTATGGCTTACCACCTGACATAAGGGAATAAACAGGGAAATAAAAGCAGTTATGAGAATGATAGGAATTAAAACATTTCCAAATTATGCCATACCTTAGTTTGCCTTGGAGGGCCATTTCCGATCTTTAAGCGACAAAATGCATTCGTACTTCCCATCGTCTGCTTCAAGTTGTTCCCTCGCTTAATAGTCACTGTCAAGCATCCAGGCAAGCAGTGGAGTAAACTGTCCGCTCTTTCATGAAAGCTGGGAGGGCAAGTCTTCATGAGCAATTGCAGTATGGGTATTGCTTCGGCAGCAATTAGAGCCTGTGCTTTTGCAATATCTTCATTCATCTCAGGCCATGAATCTTTTAACAAGCAAAGTGTGTCGAGCACTGAATCCTGAGCGGGCTCACTTCCAGTCTTCAATGCACCTACCAATTGGGGAATGCACAGAGCTGCTTCAGATGTTCTTAGCTTTTTGAAGTTTGAGAATATCACATATATAGTTCTTAGAACTTCTTCATTTGTGGTAGCATTGGACCACAACTCGTTCTCCAATGCAGCTGCATAAAGAGCAATGCAAATAGAAAGTCAGGACTGTAAATTGTTGGAACTAATGGATGGTTGAATTTTTAAAAAAAGAATGAACAGCAAAATGATACTACTGTTTCCAATAACTAATCCAATTTATGGAGCATTCTTCAATATTCATTACAAATTAAGAACCTTATGTTAGAGTCAGCATTAGCCCAATTAGATTGGCAAAATTATCAACCTAGTTTGTTTCAATTTTATGAGACAGACAACTTATGGTGGTAAAAATATCTTCAGATCAAAGAACATTTTAGAAATGGTCGAATTGTATATTGTAACCCCTTAGGGTAAATCTGCCCGGTATCAGTGACAAAGGGGACAAAGTCTTTAGACTGGATTCAGCCCTACATCACCCAACAGAACTCATAATGGACTCTCACCGAGTTTGATGGAGGCATCTTGCTAGTTCGGTCTAAAATATGGGCTTGCCTAGCAGGGCATTAGGCTTCTGCCCGTCAGCAACAACGCGGATACACACACTGATCCAAAGGAAGCATCAACTAAAGCTCTAAGCCAACATCATCCTCACCCAAACCAATTTTCATAAGGCGACTAGGGCAAGCAGGCTGACCATAATCATAGATGCATCCTAATCTAATGAGAGATTCTATGGTTTTTTCAGTAAATCTGAGCACCTAGTCTTAGTTTGCATCAAGACAACTAGCGTCTAATTTTTTGTTATTTTCACAGGTGTTGGTTATTATGCAGTTTTTTTAGTTCTTTCACACGTGTTGGTTATTAGTTTTTCCTATAGTGCTCTAGATGCTGGATCCTGAACAATAACTAATGGATCTCAAGGATAATGAACGGTTCGATCTTTTATACTCCTTTCTATCATTTGTTATATCTTTGTGGTATTTGGAGCCTCATATTAGAGGACTTACTCTATCAATTTTTTTTTACTAGCCTAACTCATTTCAAATCGAAAAGATTTAAGCATCATTCACAAACAAATCGAGAGCTAACATCCTTTGAGGTGCGGTGAGCTTAGACATATGGCCTAAAATCATAACAACATTCAGAAATCTATTGAAGAGCATAATAGAGACCCATCCCAAGAGAACCATCTAGTAGAAGATTCAATAAGAAAGAATAATCAAAACATTGTAATGAATTAGCAGATTACATAAATGAAAACTATATTGAAAAAAGATTGGCAGAACAGTGAGGGAGTATGATTTAGGGTGTCATCGAATAGCTTCTAAAGGTGACTCCATAGGTGTCAATGCCAATAAAATCAACAGACTCAATGACCAGGAGATGTTCAAAGGGAAGAACCTTGTAATTACTATATGGGAGTTATTACCCAGAGACCGAGGAAGGAGAGTCATTCCCTGAGCTCAAGTGAATTGAGGGACGGGTCCATAGAAGAATGCAATAGACAAATGCTTTCTCACAAAAAATAATGTTGAAATCAAGCCTCTTAGATTCAAAATTCTCAATCTTAAATCGTACTAAGATCGACTAACCTAACCGACCATGTAGCATATTTCGAGTTAGCTACCTTCCTCGTTGAAATAAACAGCGCACTAAAGTGCCGAATTTTCTGACATTTAAAGAGTTAGTGCTTGGTGATTTTCCTGCCAACCTTTGGGAATGATTATGTTTGCAGATTTCAGAAGAATATTCATCACTCAAACTAGCATTACTCAATAGCCACATAAGGGCTCATTAGCATTTCTAAGGATGCACTAGAAGACTATCAAGTCCTTAAGTAACCAGGTTCCAAAAGAAGGTGTTGGAGATTAAAGACCTAGAACCAATGATGGCTCAAGCCTCCTTAACGCAAAGCCTTCACAAAGTGCTTCTCAATACACACTCAGTCAACGAAGGTTGAGCAACTCGGCCAAATTGTTGGATCCGGCTAATGCACATGTTAACGCAAAGGAAAACAATAGCAAAATGAGAACCGCAACAGGTCACACAAACGACATAATCTAGCAAAGTGGCAGAAGCTGAACACGGAAGAGAATTTATGCCCCAAACATCCCAAATTAGAGGCACATGTCTATCAGCCTATCTACCAGCCTCACCAACCGTCACGATCTAGATACCTTTAAATTAGGATGTTAGAAATCTCAACGCAGGTAGAAATTACTCGAAGCAAATTTTATTAGAAAAAGTGTAATATATTGTGATACTGGTGCCT
>JXCR01139128.1:0-11757 GCA_002079205.1 Phalaenopsis hybrid cultivar
GTGTTTGTTTGTGTTCTTTTTCGTCTCATTTCTATGCCAGGAAGTACATATCTCACAACACAAGGTTTACTATATGAGTATATAATGGATTGTTATGCATTGCTATGACGATAATTTTATACTAATTTGGTGGTTTGAATGTAAAGCAATTTTTTGGGTGCCATGTAATTTTCCCATAAAAATGTCATTTTTATTTCAGTAGTAAGAAAAAGAGAGAGCCGAACAAGGAGGTCGTGGTCCCTCAGAAGTTCCCGAATGCGCATGCCCTCAACGTCCCGTCCCCCGCCATCAAATGTCAATCCCCTTGCCTCGCCTATTAACGGCTCTTCACAACTCCAGCATCCTAAAGAAGAAAATATCCCACTCTTGAAGTGAGCTAAGCAAAGCTTCTCATCTCTCTTCCTCTCTCTGCAAAGCCTTCAATTTTGGCAATGGAGATGGAAGACGACGTCTTCTTCGCAGACCTCAGTAAGCAGGTTGCTTTGCTTATCAATGAAGACGATGAAGACAAATGCGCCAGCGAAAAGGTCCCAAAGCTGTGCTTCCCATTTCCAGCCCAGGTTAGCGCGGCTCTCTTTAACTTGGCTTTAGCAAAGCAATTTTCTTAATTATTAGTTTACAGGGGAACTGTTCCCCTGTTCTTTCTTTCTGGTTTTGTTTTCTTTCCTTTTTGAATTAAAAGTAATTAAATGCTCTCATGTGAATACCTTTCTGGATAATAAAAATTTACGAATGCATTAAAAACAGTTACATAATAACAGAAGTATGTGCTATATATTATATAATTTTTAGCATTTATAGATCTGTGCGCTTTTGGTCGATCGGATGCAACTAGGGCCGTCAAAAAAACTCATTGTTCACGAACAGCTCGTGTTCGGCTCGTTCGTTAAGTAAACGAGCGAACGAGCTGAACACGAACAAGTTTTTAAAGCTCGAATTATAAATGAGCCCAACACGGGCAATTCTTTTTTCGCTCGTGTTAGCTCGTTTTAGCACGAAATTAAAAAATATAAATATAATTATTTATATAATAATATATTATATGTATATTTATATCTAAGTTTAAATCATAATATCTTGTGTGGTAATGTGGTTGCGTCTTCTTTTGTACATATTTGGTCCTTGTTCAAATCCTACACTTTATATTTATTTTCTTCAATTTAATTTTTCCGAGTCAATTTCGAGTCGAATATGGACACGAATATTTAAATCAAGTCGAACACGAACACAATGTTCACGAGCCAATTTCGAACATGAGCTATTTCGAACGAGTCAAACACCAGCCAAACCTGAGCTCGCTCAAGCTCAGCCTATTTACAGCCCTATATGCAACATGCGACATCACGCTTGGCATGTCGTTCTCCTACAGGCGTGTCCCACAAAACTATAGCATTTGAATGAAAGAAGCTATGATCTGTAACTACATAAAATAATTATTGAAGCTTGTTTTTCAAATTGTAATTATTTGTACTTAAATATATTTATTTATCTTTTGGAAAATTAGAGTAAATTTAATAGCATGCAAGGCTTTAAATTAAGGTTTGGCCAATGTGCCTGATAATAAGCATGCATGTCGGATGATATCTGGAATAGCAAAATTTTTTCTGTGCGGACTCTTGAAATAGCTCTACATGCGGCGCAGGGTATTCCTGAGTTATTTTCAGGTTATTTTTTAGTTATTTTCAATAATAATCCCGAAATAACCTAAAAATAATCCGCGGTGTTTATTTTTGGGTTATTTCGGGATTATTGAAAATAACCCAGAAATAACCTGAAAATAACTTAGGAACACTTAAAGGTACGTCAGGTGTTCGGACAGAAAATACGCCCCTGGAATAGGGGAGTCAATCAAATTAGGTGAAAGATAAGAACTAAAGTGTTGATTTCGATCTGTTTAAGTAAATAAAACAATCCTTATTTCGGTCAAATGTTGCTGCCCTTCTAATCTCATCTCAAATGAACATTCCCATATTAGTTGAAAACTCACCCTCCTAACGTTCCTAGTTCTAAATGAATGTGCACATGATTGCACAAGCATAAATTGTTATTTACAGGCGCTACAGGATTTCTGCTATTTTGCGTCCAACAAAACCAACGCAAATCAGCGGTAAAACGGATGATAAATTGGTGCTTGCCTTGAGTTTTCGTCGGATTTGTTTCCGTTGGTAAAACAGGATTCAATATTGTAATTTACAACGTCCTTGCGCCGACATTGGTCAACACAAAATAATTGCGTCGGATTTTGTGTCTTCTAGTGTCACCGCAAAATTATTTAACAAATTACTGTCGCATTTGCATTAGGCCGTATCGAGACACATCAAAATTTGATTGTCGATGTTGTGTGAGAAAATGCAAAGAACAGCCGATATAAATCCAATGCAAACCTGTACAACAAAAAAAATATATAAATAAATTTCAAGATTCGTACAACCTGCACACAACAAAATGCAATAGCATAATTACTTTTAATCCATGATCACAACATAGAGTATAACAAACAAATAACAATAATAGAAAATGACACAATCCAATAAATATTAAATATAAATCAACAATAGTTCACATCTATAACCACAATATAAATTAAATTATTCAAAAAGAAGAAAAATACAAAAAAAACTCCTAATCAGTCTCCTCCTACTTCGCCTTAGCAACAGAGTTTATCGGCCGCTTGCCCCGACGATCTGCATTGGTCTCTGTCAGGCATACTGTATTGTCCTCGACTCTTTGTTGACCTTCATGCATATGACGAAGTTCTTTATTCAAGCAGTGACCTGCCTGGCATGCTCCCAATTATTCGACAGTGACCAGTTCGTGCCACCTACAGAAGCAACAAAAGCATGGGAGATCTCGGCCTCGATAGCTATGCCCTTCGCACCCAAGCCGTCGAACCTCCCCTTCTTCCCCGCCGCCTCCATCTACAGAAGTGGTGCATTGACTACCATTACTGCTAACGGTGGTTAGGATCTGGCTGGTCCCTTGTTTCTCCCTGAGCCGCTTGCACTCATCCTTCATAATTAAAACCAATAATTAATTAGCATTTATGACAATAAGAGTCAAAATAAATCTTGAAAAATCAATTTTTTTGTACTTACATTCGCTTGCCAAGAAGGTTCAAAGAACCGCAGCATTGTCCCTGGGAGCTGATGCGTTTGGACATGCAACTCAACAGTGAAGAGCTAATGACCATACTTCTTGGCATGTGTAGCATAAGAAAATGATTAACACCGCATAATGACCCAACCCGCAACCACACAGATTTTCTTAACTCCAAAAGATTGTCAAAAACTTGTCCCAAATTATATTTAGCGGCTAATGTGAATAAATAAAAAGATTTAGAAAATTGATAATAAGTTTTCACCCTATGGGTACTACGTAAGTATATGTATCGTTTCAAGTAATATAAGATTTTTTTAAAAAACTCAAGTATCGATCCCACGTGGAAAGCATAAATTGTTAATAATATCTTGTAAAACCTTTATCTAAATTGCTGATAAATATGATTGGGGCACAGTATCGAAATGTTGGTAACAGTTTAACACTAAATTTAGGTAGAAAATAAAAACAAAGTTCAAAAAACTAGCAAAGATTAAAAGACTAACAAAGTTTAAGAGACTAATAAAATTTAAAAAAGAGTTTGAATGTTATAAAAAGATCTTTCCCATTGTAAGGAGATGATAATCAGTGTAGGATTTGAATGATGAAAAATAAAAAATAATATATTGTGTCAAATAGGAGCATTCCTATTCTTTACCATCTCTCGGTTTGGCTAACCTAGAGTTTTGTGTCGTAGTGCTGAGTAGATTATGGTTTCTGACTTCCAGATAAATCACTGTGCCCTCTCTATAGGACCTACTAGGGACCCTTATGATCTAAACTCTAGATCGAATTGATAAAAGAATCTAGTGTGTCATCCTATAAACATTAATTCTACGTCCATCAAAACTTATCTCCCTATCTATTTGCACTCTCCTTCATATGATCGTGATGGCTCTGCCCAAGTTGAAATGTGGTACTCACTTATTGGTGAAATCATAACCCTCCATAGTCATTACGTTTCTCAATGGATTTTAACAATATAAATGGTAAGTTTGCAAAGTCAATGAAGAACTGATGAAAATATTATCATAACGTTAAAAAAAAAGTTCTTTAAATCATTATCATCCACAAGATTAATTTCTATATGCAAGGAGAAAGAAATGAAACTACTCAGAATTCATGGAGATAAAACAAAAAAAACATGATTTGTATTGAAAGTCGTCTTATAAAAAAAACTTAAATATAAATACAAGATACTTATTTTTATGTCTTCTCCCCAAGCAAATCTTGAAGTTTTCTTGAAGCAATCTCCAGAATTTTGCACAAAACAAAGACTCTCACTCACTCACTCACACACACACACACTAAAACCTTCAAGAAGTCCTCTCCAACACACCCCAAACTTCTCTATTTTCGTCCAAAATTTGGCCATATTAATAACTAAAAAACACCAAGGGTTACTTCAAGGACCCCTTCAAAATTTAGCCAAATTCAATGGGTATTCTAGAGAAAGTTAGTTACTCGCGCTATAGCGCTAGTTTGGGGCGTTATAGAGCCTAATGAGATCGATAAGTGGCGCCATGACGACAAGGGTGACGCTATGGCCCCATACAAAATCTTCCATTTTTGTTCCATTTTGTCCTCATTTTCTCTAAATGTGCATTCCAAGTACATGAAACCAAAAACATGCAAAATATCTTTATTTAAAGTACAATATCATAAAAAATATACATAAAATGAGCATGAAATAGACACTAAAAATAGATAATTTTTAGGCAGATCACATAACTACATAGACCATTGAACCTTTGAATACTTAATGGATTTTACCTGCCTCCAACAACACTCTGTATGCGGGGCCAAGCCTTCAATGTGGAGTGCAGCACCCCTGGCCCCCTCAGTCAACTTGTTCTGCCAGTTTGTCTGGCTCTTCCTCTAACAGTAGATTATAAATTTATAATAGAATGTATAGTTTGCAAGGCATCTTAGTCATCGTGTGTAGATTTTAGCACACTGTTGAATATGAATTTGTCTGGGAGTCACACCCAAGGAAAAGAACATAAGGCAAGAGAGAGATAAAGAGAAAGTGCACAATAATGAACATTAAAAATGATTGTTCATCAGCCTCTTCTGAAAAAAGGACCCTTGTGTTTATAAGAGAGGGAGTACAATGCATGTAATTACATGCTTGTCTCTACTTTAATGAGGGTGTTACATGATATTTTAGATATTTCATAAGAATAAGCCTATGGTTTGGTTACCCCGCTATTTGATCAGCTGAGATCAATAGGCCTTGGCTTGTCAAAATTCAATCATCTAACTTTGTTGAGTTGGGGTTGCTGGTCGGCTTTTGATGGTCTTGGGTTCAAAAGAATTTGTCTTGGATGACTTGATTCTACAGGTATACTACTATATTTTGATTGTTGACCATTGATCCCTAGGTGAGGAACTCCAATTGACATGATGAGACTAGGCCATATGGAAATGGGTGACTCATTGTAATCTGAGGGGTAGCTCACCTCTTAACAGAGGAGTTCTTTAGGATGCACTTGGAGTGTATCATGGTCAATCCCCATCCTCTCGATGAGTGTATCAGAGGTGTTTGTGTGATGTCCAGTGAGTAATTTTCCTCGAGTCGAATTGAAGGCTAGAGTTGTACTGATACCTTACCTCAACCTGATTGATCTTGGTTCTTGGTTTTGATGGTTTGCTTTTAGTTTGCTCCAAAAGATGGTTAATTGAGATAACACTTTGGTCAAACAAGTCATTTGATCTTTCCATAATGTGTCTTTTAGTATCCCTCCGGTGGGTCCCTTGATCTTCTGCTGGTGGATCTTCTTGGATCTTCGTCTTCATCTCTTAATTCGTTGAATCTAATTAACATTCATGGTGACACATTTTGGATCTACAAATTTTAGTTTGTAAATTCTCTTGCTTCTTGAAAGTGATAGTTATAATAAGAATAAGAGAATTAAATGCAGAAAGTAAAGTTTATTTATCTTGTAATCAGTACTTTTAGTAATTGTACTTCGTGGTTTTTTACGCCCAAGATAACTAAAAAATAGAACATGATTGACAGTTTGTCCAACTTTTTTTTTATTTTGTCAATCTTCTATAGGACCTACTAGGGACCCTTATGATCCAAACTCTAGATCAAATTGATAAAAAAAATCTAGTTTGTCACCCTATAAACATTAATTCTACGCCCATTAAACCTTATCTCCCTATCTATTTCCACTCTCCCTCATGTGATCGTGATGGCTCTGCCCAAGTTGAAATGTGGTACTCACTTGTTGGTGAAATCTTAGCCCTCCCTAGTCATTATGTTTCTCAACAGATTTTAACAATAAAAATGGTAAGTTTGCAAAGTCAATGAAGAACTGGTGAAAATATTTTCATAATGTTTAAAAAAAATAAAAAAAAAAGTTCTTTAAATCATTCCCATCCACAAGATTAATTCCTATATGCAAGGAGAAAGAAATGAAACTACTCAGAATTCATGGAGATAAAACAAAAACACATGATTTGTATTGAAAGTCAAGTCTTATAAAAAAAACTTAAACATAAATACAAGATACTTATCCTTATGTCTTCTCCCCAAGCAAATCATGAAGTCTTCTTGAAGCAATCTCCAAACTTTTACACAAAACAAAGACTCTCACTCACTCACTCACACACACACACACACACACACACACACACACTAAAACCTTCAAGAAGTCCTCTTCAACACACCCCAAACTTCTCTATTTTCGTCCAAAATTTGGCCATATTAATATTAAAAAAACACCAAGGGTTACTTCAAGGACCCCTTCAAAATTTAGCCAAATTCAATGGGTATGCTAGAGAAAGTTGGTTACTCGCGCTATAGCGCCGGTTTGGGGCGTTATAAAGCCTAAGGAGCTCGATAAGTGGCGCCATGACGACAAGGGTGACGCTATGACCCCATACAAAATCTTCCATTTTTGCTCCATTTTGTCCTCATTTTCTCTAAATGTGCATTCCAAGTACATGAAACAAAAAACATGCAAAATATCTTCATTTAAAGTACAATATTATAAAAAATATACATAAAACGAGCATGAAATGTACACTAAAAATAAATAATTTTTAGGCAGATCACATAACTACATAGACCATTGAAACTTTGAATATTTAATGAATTTTACCTGCCTCCAACAACACTCTGTATGCGGGGCCAAGCCTTCAATGTGGAGTGCAGCACCCCTGGCCCCCTCAGTCAACTGGTTCTGTCAGTTTGTCTGGCTCTTCCTCTAACACTAGATTATAAATTTATAATAGAATGTATAGTTTGCAAGCCATCTTAGTCATCGTGTGTATATTTTAGCACACTGTTGAATATAAATTTGTCTGGGAGTCACACCCAAGGAAAAGAACATAAGGCAAGAGAGAGATAAAGAGAAAGTGCACAATAATGATGAGGGTGTTACATGATATTTTAGATATTTCATAAGTATAAGCCAATGGTTTGGTTACCCTGTTATTTGATCAGCTGAGATCATAGGCCTTGGCTTGTCAAAATTCAATCATCTAACTTTGTTGAGCTGGGGTTGTTGGTCGGCTTTTGATGGTCTTTGGTTCAAAAGAATTTGGCTTGGATGACTTGATTCTACAGGTATACTACTATATTTTGATTGTTGACTATTGATCCCTAGGTGAGGAACTCCAATTGACATGATGAGACTAGGTCATATGGAAATGGGTGACTCATTATAAGCTGATGGGTAGCTCACCTCTTAACAGAGGAGTTCTTTAGGATGCACTTGGTGTATATCATGGTCAATCCCCATCCTCTCAATGTGTGTATCGGAGGTGTTTGTGTGATGTCTAGTGAGTAATTCCCTTCGAGTCGAATTGAAGGCTAGAGTTGGACTAATACCTTACCTCAACCTGATTGATCTTGGTTCTTGGTTCGGATGATCTGTGTTCGGTTTGCTCCAGAAGATGGTTAATTGAGATAAAACTTTGGTCAAACGAGTCATTTGATCTTTCTCTAATGTGTCTTTTAGTATCCCTCTGGTGGGTCCCTTGGTCTTCTGCTGGTGGGTCTTCTTGGATCTTCGTCTTCATCTCTTAATTCATTGAATCTAATTAACATTTATGGTGACACATTTTGGATCTACATATTTTAGTTTCCCAATTCTCTTGCTTCTTGAAAGTGATAGTTATAATAAGAATAAGTGAATTAAATGCAGAAAGTAAAGTTCATTTATCTTGTAATCGGTTCTTTTAATAATTTTACTTCCTGGTTTTTTACGCCCAAGATAACTAAAAATTAGGACATGATTGACAGTTTGTCTATCTTTTTTTTTATTTTGTATCTACACAACCCGTTCGGTCGGCTTTAAGAGCACATTTATGGTTAGTGGCAAGAAGCCTTCAGGTGTCATGTTAAGTGATGATACATTTCATTTATCATGCTAGTTTATAACTTAGAAATGGAAGGAAACTAGGAACAAAATTGAGCTTAAAATGATGCTAAATAATATTTCAAAGAAATGTTAAAAGCTGCGTCCTAGCTTTGAATGATTAAAAAAAAAATAATTTGTTACAACAATCTTTTTTCTTTTTAAATTTTTGAAAAGAAGATTTGATGGTTTTGCTTTCATTGTTGAATCATTATCTAAATAGTTTCAACAATAGGCTATTTTTTAACTATTACTTAAATCAGATATTTATAATAATTGATGTTATGGCATTAACTAATAAAATATAAGAGGATTTTTCTGCGTATATTGCCATAAGGTTTCTCCATTTATTGTTTAGCTTGCTTTGTCTTTTATGATGTGTTCTTTTAATAAAAATAAACACTCAGTAGTAGCATTTTAACCAATTAATTATTTCAAAAGCACTTTCTCTTCCATCGATTGGTGTTATTATGTATTTATTTAACGTCGAGTATAAGATCAACATCATATCACTTTAATCGTTTTGTTCTTTTTTTAATTTGATTTTAATTTTTTTGTTTAGCAATTATTTGTCTCTAGAGATTTTGAATATATCCATAAATATGAAAGTTTGCCATTAATTATCCTTATCCATGTTTTCCAAAAGTAAAAATATCAAAGCAAGGCATAAAATATTACACACATGTATTCAACTCTTTTGACAGTTACGACACTACTTTTAAAATCTGCGTGATGCATAGAGAATCCCTTCCTAAGATGAGAATGCTGCCAATGTTTTTAGTATAAACAATCCATTGAAAAGGCTGATTAGTGTTAGTAGGAGTTGGTTTTTGCCAAGCACAACTTACATTAAGTCTAAAAATATTATTTTTAGGATGATGTTCAGGTGTTACACAAGAAATTCAATGGGATGGGTCAAGAAGTAAACTCACAAGCAAACCCCAAGTACATCCCGCAATTCATAAAGTAAAGCAACATCAAAAGACTAAGTGGTCACAAACCTCTATAATTGTAATATTGTGCAAAACAATGCGGTAAATAAACTCGCACAAACAACCAAGCAGCCAAGCATAGTGAGATTTACGTGGCTTAGCATAAATCTGCCTATGTCCATGGGTAGACGTTATTCTACTATCAACATGTGGGGATAAAAATATCGGCTGAATTAAGAACACACCCATATCCTCCATAATTCCTCGTATAACTAAGAAAAAATTAGTGTATAAAAATTAGGAATATTTCCAAAATAGGAAAGATCTTAAATTTAGATATCCTCAAATTAGTGTCATAATATAGAAATATCATAAAATTAGATCTCCCCAAATTAGTTTATCTTATATCAATCTTTCTATTATACTCACTTCCTACTTTACTACATTAGATTTAAGGCTTTCCACAACATGTATTTCATCTATTTGTTTATTCTTGATTTAAATTTCTTTGTATAACTTCTATGAATCCCTTTTACCAACCTTGTTTTTTGACTTCAACAAATAAAAAATGTGTCCAAGTTTGAGCCAAGTAAATTTCAAACTTTCTGCTCATGTAATGTGCTTTTCTACGAGCTTGTGGATTCTCAAACCTTCTCATCCAAAGTTCTGTTTATATCCCCTTCTGTGATTTGCAATCATTGTTATTATTAAGAGTTTGATGTCACCCATATATATAAAAAAAAAAAAGAGTATTGTCCATATCAGGCTTTTCATTAAATTTGAGCGATTTATTCGTGTGGATTAGTTCCTGATTTGATCCGGCATTTCCTGCAGTTATTTAGACAAGTTAATCTTTCTGTTTTTAGTATTCTTTGTAGTTATTCTATTTTGTATCTTCATAAAGCTTTACAACAATAAAACAAAAATCTATCAACTTATTAATATTATTGTAGTTTACTTTAAAAAGTTAACAACAAGATTCATATGCTTGCGGAGGATGTTACAATCTGTGCTAAATTTTTATGCACTTAATTGGTCTTAACAAGTGTTGGTACTAATTCAAGTTTATGTTTTCGCATAGCAACCAATCCCGGACTATCCTCCATGTTCATGTCTTCATGATTATTGCCTCTAGGAAGTGACCAATTGAAGCGAAGCAAGATATTTGCCAATGTAAGTTCGACGATAGACATTGCAAATGGCATCCCTGGGCAAATTCTTCTTCCTGCGCCAAATGGTATGTAGTGGAAATCTTTACCTCTATAGTCTATCGTACGGCCCAAAAATCTTTCTGGTTTAAAATCTTCAGCAGAATCCCAATAAGCTTCATCTCTACCTATAGCCCATGCATTGATAATTACTNTCATATGGAAATGGGTGAATCACTGTAATCCGAGGGGTAGCTCACCTCTTAACAGAGGAGTTCTTTAGGATGCACTTGGAGTATATCATGGTCAATCCCCATCCTCTCGATGAGTGTATCAGAGGTGTTTGTGTGATGTCTAGTGAGTAATTTCCCTCGAGTCAAATAGAAGGCTAGAGTTGGACTAATACCTTACCTCAACCTGATTGATCTTGGTTCTTGGTTCGGATGGTCTGTGTTCAGTTTGCTCCAGAAGATGGTTAATTGAGATAACACTTTGGTCAAACGAGTCATTTGATCTTTCCCTAATGTGTCTTTTAGTATCCCTCTGGTGGGTCCCTTGGTCTTCTGCTGATGGGTCTTCTTGGATCTTCATTTTTTATCTCTTAATTCGTAGAATCTAATTAACATTCATGGTGACACATTTTGGATCTACATATTTTAGTTTCCCAATTCTCTTGCATCTTGAAAGTGATAGTTATAGTAAGAATAAGAGAATTAAATGCAGAAAGTAAAGTTCATTTATCTTGTAATCAGTGCTTTTAATAATTGTACTTCCTGGTTTTTCATGCCCAAGATAACTAAAAAATAGGACATGATTGACAATTTGTCCATCTTTTTTTTTATTTTGTATCTACACAACCCGTTCGGTCAGCTTTAAGAGCACATTTATGGTTAGTGACAAGAAGCCTTCAGGTGTCATGTTAAGTGATGATACATTTCATTTATCATGCTAGTTTAGAACTTAGAAATGGAAGGAAACTAGGAACAAAATAGAGCTTAAAATGATGCTAAATAATATTTCAAAGAAATGTTAAAAGCTGAGTCCTAGCTTTGAATGATTAAAAAAAATAATTTGTTACAACAATCTTTTTTCTTTTTAAATTTTTGAAAAGAAGATTTGATGGTTTTGCTTTCATTGTTGAATCATTATCTAAATAGTTTCAACAATAGGCTATTTTTTAACTATTACTTAAATCGGATATTTATAATA
>JXCR01139128.1:13389-43814 GCA_002079205.1 Phalaenopsis hybrid cultivar
CCATCTCCTCTTTACGAATACTGCTAAAGGACTGCACCATTTTTTGGCTGAAGAGATGAGTCATGCCAATTCTCCTCATCTGTCTCCAACAATCACCATAAGGTGAGAATGCTATGTCAATATTATTGTAAGATAATAACTTTGATACTTTGGTGGAGGGTCGGCTTGCAAATATGGTGTCATGAGTTTTCATGAATTCTTGAGCATGCTGCGGCGATGAGACAACCAGTGTGGGAATGGAGCCAAGATGTAGGAGCATGAGGGATCCATGCTTCTTCGACAGCTCCCTGAGTGAGTGTTGTGGCAACGAGCCAAGTTGATGAATATTACCTATAAAGGGGAGGCCTGGAAGTGTAGGAAGGAGAGGTATCTTGCTTTTGATGCTCCTCCTTCTCTTACTTTCTGCTAGCAGGATGCACAAGGGAACCAAGAAGAAAGCAACTAGAGCAACAGTTGTGTTCATCTTAATAGATCAGCTCCTTTTACGTTTTGCTTGCTCTCTTCATTGCTCATCTGTGATTTATAAAGAAGATGCCACTTGCTTGCTTATTAATTACTTCTGCATGAAACGTCAATTCAACATGTTATTCAACGATTATTCAAATGTAATGTCCAAATCCAAACTCATCACCACTAACCGTTCAAATATTCAAATTTATAATAATTTATAATTACATTCTTATGAAGACTTTACACGGTCAAAATGTTAAAAATTTAAACTTGGACAAGATGCCATTCATCAATAACATTATGCCAAATGCCGTCCAGATTTTCAAATTGGTGTACGTCGTCCTCATGCTCTGTTTCTGCTTGAAGAAGTTCATGGAACAGTACGAGGAGAACATTTAGATCGATGGAGTGAATGCTTCTTCCGTGGAATATATATAAATCAAGTTCAACGGCGTTCAAGCGAACGGCTCCCCAAGACCAGAACGCCAGATGAAAGATGAGGCGTTGCAGGATGCAAGAAGTTCACCTACCGATCATACTTTTAACATATAACCATTATAAAAATTATGTGCAGACATCATAACGCAGACCAATAGTTAAAGACATCAATGTCAAACTATAGTTAATCTTTAGAAGATCCATTGTCCGCCTGCAATTATTCATTTAAAAAATCCATCTGATAAAATGAATACATGTATGAATTGTATCCTCCTTATATATAATATACTACTGTTTTGATTAAATTTGGAGTATTCCAATATAATTACAGATGTTTGCTTATACTAAAATACTTGACTGAAAATAATTATTGATAAATTTAAATATGTTTTAATTGATTAAATTGAAGATATTCTAATTATGAAAATTAATCATAATAATACATGAAGGAAACAAGACTAAAAGTAATTTTAAATGAGTATTTTGATATCGCTTGAAAGCACATGTACTTAATGAGTCTATAGGGAAAAAAACAAATTAATGATATTTGTGTTATATGGCCAAAATATGTTCATACTAAACTCAGAATCAAGATTTAAATGATGCACTGATGCTTACCCCCAAGTTTTTCAGCTCAATTTTCAGGCTAGAATTAGTGAGTGCTTAATATAGAGCATTTAATAAGCTATTTATCAAACAACAAACAGGTCAGTTCATCAATATAAATAAAAATGTTATATCATGTACATGTTTAATTCATTCAAACTTTGAGCTTTTAAGGAATTTTCAAACTTATTATCTTACTAATTTAAACAAACATGTTCGAGTATTAATTGAGCGGAGTTCATGATTTATCAAATACACTGGTTCATCTACAATCCTAGGTCCCAAAGGTGACTTTATGTAGCCTATTTTGATGAGCTTGTCCCAACTTCTCATCAAGGAAATGCTACATCTTTGATTAGTTCTTTAAGAATTTTTGTAAATTTTGTGCATCGCTTTTGGTTTGTAGCATAGGTTCGCATTTATTACAATTTTGAAAATTTTAACTCTTATACGTTTTTCGTGTGTTATATGGAAACCCTACATAACATATCAAGAAAGGCTAGTAGAGTGAAGAACAGAGCTAAAAATGATTTGTAGGGTGGGTAAGAGAAAAAACAAAGCACAAAGTTCAATAGAGTAATAGTTTTAGGGCAAGAATCTAAGGCCAACCATGCAGAAAATTTAGGATTCAACAAAATATTTTAAATCCATTTTAATAAATAATCAAATTATGAAGCCGATCGGCGGTCAGCTGAAGCTAGACTGTAGCACTTGTGATAAGCAGAGCACAATGCTGTTCATTAAGCATATCAAAAAATGCAACTTGAAGATTTAGAGTTAATTTTCTTCAAATTTGCTATTTTATTTNTATAGTTAATCTTTAGAAGATCCATTGTCCGCCTGAAATTATTCATTTAAGAAATCCATCTGATAAAATGAATACATGTATGAATTGTTTCCTCCTTATATATGATATACTACTATTTTGATTAAATTTGGAGTATTCCAATATAATTACAGATGTTTACTTATACTAAAATACTTGACTGAAAATAATTATTGATAAATTTAAATATGTTTTAATTTATTAAATTGAAGATATTCTAATTATGATGAAAGCCCATGTACTTAATGAGTCTATAGGGAAAAAACAAATTAATGATATTTGTGTTATATGGCCAAAATATGTTCATATTAAACTCAGAATCAAGATTTAAATGATGCACTAATGCTTACCCCTAAGTTTTTCAGCTCAATTTTGAGGCTAGAATTAGTGAGTGCTTAATATTGAGCATTTAATAAGTTACTTGTCGAACAACAAACGGGTTAGTTCATCAATATAAATAAAAATGTTATATCATGTACATGTTTAATTCATTCAAAATTTGAGCTTTTAAAGAATTTTCAAACTTATTATTTTACTAATTTAAACAAACATGTTTGAGTATTAATTGAGCTGAGTTCATGATTTATCAAATACACTGGTTCATTTACAACCCTAGGTCCCCAAGGTGACTTTATGTAGCCTATTTTGATGAGCTTGTCCCACCTTTTCATCAAGAAAAATGGTACATCTTTGATTAGTTCTTTAAGAATTTTTGTGAATTTTGTGCATCGCTTTTGGTTTGTAGCATAGGTTGGCATTTATTACAATTTTGAAATTTTTGACTCTTTTATGTTTTTCGTGTGTTATATGGAAACCATACATAACATATCAAGAAAGGCTAGTAGAGTGAAGAACAGAGCTAAAAATGATTTGTAGGGTGAGTAAGAGAAAAATAAACTACAAAGTTCAATCGAGTAATAGTTTTAGAGCAAGAATCTAAGGCTAACCATGCAGAAAATTTAGGATTCAACAAAATATTTTAAATCCATTTTAATAAATAATCAAATTATGAAGCCGATCGGCGGGCAGCTGAAGCTAGACTGTAGCACTTGTGATAAGCAGAGCATAATGTTGTTCATTAAGCATATCAAAAAATGCAACTTGAAGATTTAGAGTTAATTTTCTTCAAATTTGCTATTTGATTTTAAATTTAGGATTTATATAGATTAGCAATATATGTATATATATATATGAATGTTGTATACATTTCAAGTTATTAAAATATTTCATTATAAGCTTTGAAAAATAATATTTTTATATATTAAAATTTGAACATAATATCATAATTGATCCATGCTTCTTCGATAACTCCCTGATAAGCTTGGATTTTGACATCACATTTGAATAATCGCATAGTTGTCAAATCATGGGCTCTTTAAATAGGATATTGAATTTATTTTTCACGTAGAAATAACTAACAAGCAAGCCAGTGGCGTCTTCTATGTAAATCAGAGATGAGCAGAGTAGAGAGTAAGAAAAATATAAAAAGCTGATCAATCATAATGAATCCAATTGTAGTTCTAGATGCTTTTGGTTTTGGTTCCCTTGTTCGTCTTGCTCTAGCAGAAACTAAGAGGAGAAGGAACATCTTAAGCAAGATACCTCTCATTCCAACAATCTCAAGCTTTCCATTTATAGGTAATAGCCATCCACTTGTCTCGTTGCCATAACACTCACTCAGGGAGCTATCGAAGAAGCATGGATCCCTCATTCTCTTACATCTAGGCTCCATTCTAGTGTTGGTAGTTTTGCTTACATGTTTTGCAGATCCAAGGATATTAGCAAGATTTACGACTTTACTGGGGATGAAGCTTTCTCTTCACTACAGGAGTTTTGCTTGCGTGTCTTGCAGATCCCAACGTATTCGCAAGACTGGCGACTCAGCTGGGGATGCTGGTTTCTTTTCACCGTGGGAGTTTTGCTTACTTTATGAAGATTCCAGTGCATTCGTAAGGTTAGCAATTTCTGTGAAGAAGATACTCTCTCTTATTCCATACACGAAGTTGTGTTCGCCTATTCTGTGGGTTCTAGCAATATCGCAAACTTGCGGAGCCGCTGGAAGTATACACTCTCTTCCTTTTAGGGATTCTTCTTACATATTTGTGACCTAGTCCCTTCTTCGTAATGTAACTATTTGAGCATTTTGAACCTTAGATTCATTCCATATGTCAGTTGTATTGGTTAGCAACTGATTCAATCTTATCTTTCTCTCGTGCCCTTAGTATTTCAATCACTGCATCATCACATGCATTGTTGTTGTTGTGCTCTTTGATTGGTTCTTTAAAACTTTTTTGAACTTATTCGATGTCCCCTTTTGATTGATAGAAATACTCAGTCGAGGGTTGACCAAAATTAAAACACATGGGAGGAAAGTCATTTCCTTTATACCCAATGTTCTCAGTGCACAAGAGAAGACCATTACTTTTGGTCCCTGTGGCCACCTATTTAAGATTACCTTTAATAATAATATGCCATCTGAGGCGTCTGCTATATGTCATACTCTGAATAAGAGGATTCATGCATGTGGCACTCCTTTCAGTTTAGCTGCTCGCATCGGTGTTGATCTTCCCTCGAGGAGTATGCTAACACCTGATGGTGATGCGCTACAATGCTCTTCTATGTTTTCTAGCCTTCGTGGTGATCCTTCCATTCTTTGAGCATTTTCACTCCCATGAAAGTTTTACTATCTTGAAGCTCTATAGTTACCTTTTCGGTATGGTATTTGGTTGTGCGAACTACATCACTACAGGCATTTGCTATGTGCCCTCCTTTCAAATGAAACAGTCGCACATGTATCACTTCTTCTATTGTAGCAGCACTTATAGATATTACCCTTCCCTCGAGAAAGATGTCGGTGCCAGATGGTGATGTTCTACAAAAGTATTTTGTGCTTTCTAGCCTCTCTGGTGTTCCTTCCATTTCTTTAAGGATTCCATTCTTGTAGGTTTTGGACTATCTTGGGGCACTATAGTTACCTTAATACTACAGTGTATGGCCGTGCGGACCATGTCTACGCCATGAATTCTTATGTATGGTCATACGAATTATGTCCCCATCATGACTTTTTCTGTTCAACCGTGCAGACCATGTCCCCGACATGACCCTTTCTTAATTCAGCCAGGAGAATGTTCCTGGTGATTGAGAGTATTGTTCATTGTCCTCTGGTAGTGTGGACCATGTCCCCAACAAGACTCATTTTGATTTCGGCAATGATGACTCTCAAATCCCATCGCTTGAGAATCATCTTTCTCGTCCTACGGTGGTGTGAACAATGTCCTCACCATGACTCAGTTTGATTCCAGCCCGGGCTGGTGCTTGAATCTCGTTAGCTAAGAATCACCTCTCATAGTTTGACGATGCAAACCATGTCCCCACCATGACTCTTTTCAATTCCAGCCCAGGATGACGCTTAAATCCCATCAACTGAGAATCATCTTCTCGTCCTCTAGCGATGTGGACCATATCAACTCCACGACTCATTTTGATTCCAGTCTGGGGTGATTCTTAAATATCATTGGCTGAGAACCACCTTCTCATCCTGTCGGTGCCAAATTGGAATTTGTCGGTTGCTTTTAAAATATTTTAAATATATATATATANTTTGCTATTTTATTTTAAATTTAGGATTTATATAGATCAGCAAATATATATATATATATATATATATACATTTCAAAGTATTAAAATATTTCATTATAAGCTTTGAAAAATAATATTTTTATATATTAAAATTTGAACATAATATCATAATTGATCCATGCTTCTTCGATAGCTCCCTGATAAGCTTGGATTTTGACATCACGTTTGAATAATCGCTTAGTTGGCAAATCATGGGCTCTTTAAATAGGATATTGAATTGATTTTTCACGTAGAAATAATTAACAAGCAAGCCAGTGGCAGTGGCGTCTTCTATGTAAATCAGAGATGAGCAGAGTAGAGAGCAAGAAAAATATAAAAAGCTGATCAATTATAATGAATCCAATTGCAGTTCTAGATGCTTATTGTCTTGGTTCCCTTGTTCATCTTGCTCTAGCAGAAAGTAAGAGGAGAAGGAACATCTTAAGCAAGATACCTCTCATTCCAACAATCTCAAGCTTTCCATTTATAGGTAATAGCCATCCACTTGTCTCGCTGCCATAGCACTCACTCAGGGAGCTATCGAAGAAGCATGGATCCCTCATTCTCTTACATCTGGGCTACATTCTAATGTTGGTAGTTTTGCTTACATGTCTTGCAGATCCAAGGATATTAGCAAGATTGACGACTCCACTGGGGATGAAGCTTTCTCTTCACTACAGGAGTTTTGCTTGCGTGTCTTGCAGATCCCAACGTATTCGCAAGACTGGCGACTCTGCTGGGGATGATGGTTTCTCTTCACCATGGGAGTTTTGCTTACTTTATGGAGATTCCAGTGCATTCGTAAGATTAGCAAATTCTGTGAAGAAGATACTCTCTCTTATTCCATACACGGAGTTGTGTTCGCATATTCTGTGGGTTCTAGCGATATCGCAAACGTGCGGAGCCGCTGAAAGTATACGCTCTCTTCCTTTTAGGGATTCTTCTTACATATTTGTGACCTAGTCCCTTCTTCGTAATGTAACTATTTGATCATTTTGAACCTTGGATTCATTCCATATGTCAGTTGTATTGGTTAGCAACTGATGCAATCTTATCTTTCTCTCGTGCCCTTAGTATTTCAATGGCTGCATCATCACATGCATTGTTGTTGTTGTACTCTTTTGATTGGTTCTTTGAAAATTTTTTGAACTTAATCGATGTCCCCTTTTGATTGATATAAATACTCAGCCGAGGGTTGACCAAAATTAAAACACATGGGAGGAACGTCATTTCCTTTATACCCAATGTTCTCGGTGCACAAGAGAAGACCATTACTTTTGGTCCCTGCGGCCACCTATTTGAGATTACCTTTAATAATCATATGCCATCTGAGGCGTCTGCCATATGTCATACTCTGAAGAAGCGGATTCATGCATGTGGCAATCCTTCCAGTTTAGCTGCTAACATCGGTGCTAATCTTCCCTCGAGGAGTATGCCAACACCAGATGGTGATGCGCTACAATGCTCTTCTATGTTTTCTAGCCTCTGTGGTGATCCTTCCATTCTTTAAGGATTTCATTCCCATGAAAGTTGTACTATCTTGAAGCTCTATAGTTACCTTTATGGTATGATATTTGGTTGTGCGAACTACATCCCTATTAGGCATTTGCTATGTGCCCTCCTTTCAAAAGAAAAAGTCTCACATGTATCACTTCTTCTGTTGTAGCAGCACTTATAAATACTACCCTTCCCTCGAGAAAGATGTCGGTACCAGATGGTGATGTTCTACAAAAGTATTTTGTGCTTTCTAGCCTCTTTGGTATTCCTTCCATTTTTTTAAGGATTCCATTCTCGTAGGTGTTGCACTATCTTGGAGCACTATAGTTACCTTAATGCTACAGTGTCTGGCCATGCGGATCATGTCTACGCCATGACTTCTTATGTCTGGTTGTACGAACTATGTCCCATCATGACTTTTTTAGTTCAGCTGTGCATATCATGTCTCCGACATGACCCTTTCTTAATTCAGCCAAAAGAATGTTCTCGGTGATTGAGAGTATTGTTCATTGTCCTCTGGTAGTGTGGACCATGTCCCCAACATGATTCATTTTGATTTCGATTAAGGATGACTCTAAAATCCCGTCGCCTGAGAATCGTCTTTCTCGTCCTACGGCTGTATGAACTATATCCTCGCCATGACTCAGTTTGATTCCAGCCCGGGATGATGCTTGAATCTCATTAGCTAAGAATCACCTCTCATAGTTTGACGATGCAAACCATGTCCCCACCATGAATCTTTTCAATTTCAACCCAGGATGACACTTAAATCCCATCGACTGAGAATCATCTTCTCGTCCTCTAGCGTTGTGGACCATATCAACTCCACGACTCATTTTGATTCCAGTATGGGGTGATTCTTAAATATCATCGGCTGAGAACCACCTTCTCATCCTGTCGGTGCCAAATTAGAATTTGTCGGTTGCTTTTAAAATAATTATATATATATATATATATAATTTTGAAAAATAAGACCGAATAAATCTCAAATATTTAATAGTTTAGATAATTGAACATGATACCACAAGTGATATATCATCTTGAAAGATAAGCGTACCACTTGTTAGTAGTCTTAACTATTAAACTAAGAAATTATGACTCTATTTTTTTCTGCAAAATTTATGACCGACAATTCCCTTATCTAATATAGGGATTATATAGAGTTTATTTTGCATGAGCTCATAATTTCTTATAGAAGCAAACCCCTATAGTTAATTATATCTTAAACGACCGAAGTCATATAAGAAAATTCTTAATTAAAATCAGAGTTTCATCTTGACGAATTCAACGTTTAGTATTCATGATTGTTTGTAGAAAAAAAAGGGAAAGGCTCAATGTGGAACATTTATTTTTGGAATCCAAAGGAGCAAAAAGGTACGTGGTTTCACAGATTCTGAGGCGGACATCAATGACTTCCTAAATTATCCTATTATTTGACTTTGTCTTTTAAAGAGAATTTATACTATTTGAATCTTGCAATTTATTATAAATTTGAGATTTATATTTGCACGATATAAAACCATACAAATGGTTCAAAAAAAAAAGGGGATTTATGTCGTACCGAACAACGGCCTCAGAATCCTAAAAAGAGTTAGGGCTTATATCGCGCTACATTCATTCGTACGAATGCCTTAAGGATAGCATGAGGATTTACGTCATGCTAGCCAAGCTACTTCGAACTTCTATGAGTTTGTGTTATTTAGAACTACAGAAAGTTTCGTTGAAGGTTAGCAGTTGCTTCATGTTTTATCTTGCTCATTGCTAGAAGTTGTCCTTCGTCCACTTGCATCACCCAAAAAGCTCCAAGGTCCTTGTTGTGGTGATTTTGGTTTTAAACAAGTGTGTATGGATATTCATTACTGTTGAGGTGCTAGCTTTGCTGCGGAGTCCCTCCTAAACAGGCGTCCTACTGTTCTCTACCCTAAGGATATTTACAAGTATAGTAAGTAATAGAATAGTAACATTACATGTGTAAACAAATAAATATTTATGCAATAAAAGTGTAGTATAAAGAAGGTGCAGTAAAAAGAGAGTAATAACACATACTTGTTGCCTCCAATGCTGCTGCAAAACAAGGGTTAGTACTGACAGCGACTTTATATATGCTCAAAAATACAAGAATTTGATACTGTTGCTAGAAGATTTAAATCCCCGGCAATGACGCCAAAAACTTGACGACAGTTATAGATTTGATAAAGATGTGTATAAAATATTCAATAATTGCAAAGTCACATTTATCAACGTAAGTATACGTATCACTCAAGTAATACAGGGCACTATTGGAGTCCTGGATATCTATCCCACAGGGAGTAATATTAGATGCTACAAACTTAAGATTTAGAAAATCAATACTTAATGACAACAACATAGTTCAAATTACATATTTGTCACTAATAGAAATTTAAAATAAAAATGTAATTTTAATAAACTCTCAATCAATTAATTCTACTAATAAAGTTTCTAATGTGAAGTTCAATATATAAGAAATCATTCTTCTCCTTGTCAAGAAATTTAAGTGAATGGATAAATTAAATCAGTTTAAATTGTATTGTGTCAAATAAGAGCATACTTATTCTTTACCCTTTGGACCAGACATAAAGAACATTGATTATTCCTATGCTTGACTACTGAATCTGCGGCTAGGCTGGGAGGATTCCCTCATTTCGGAGCTCTCACGTTCTCCTCGCCTGAGGGCTAACATCTACACTTCAGAACCCAAACGATAGGACCGAATTGAGAATTTTAGCCTACATGAAGATCGACTTCGTCAACTCTCATTTCGGAGCTCTCACGTTCCCCAATTTTGAAGGACTTTGACCTCTCTAAATCTTGGATGTAATCCTGACTTTAGTTGTAAAACTCAACATATTTTAACAAATCAATTGGCCAGATTGAAAGTAAATTTAATATTGAAGTGAAAAGATCATCACAATTTATTAAACATTTTTATGGCTTCACCAATTCAAATTACCATTTCGGTGAAACTCAACATATTTTAACAAATCAATTGGTCAGATTGAAAGTAAATTAAGATCGAAGTGAATGATCATCACAACTTCTTTAACATTCTCATAGCACAACCAATTCAAATCACCACTTCACAAAATCTCAAGACAAGGAGAAAGACAGAGAAAACTACTTAGAACTTATGGAGAAGATACGACAAAACTTGGATTTTATATATAAAAGCAAAGTCATACAAACTACAATAAGTAAATACAACTTATCTCGAATTCCTCCCCAAGTAACTCCTCAAAGTTCTTCTAAATCTCTTCTTTTCCTTACAACACACATACTTCTCCTTCGAAGCGGCAAGGAGAAAGAAATCTCTCACTTTCCTTCTACTCTTACAATCTCTCGAAGAATTCCTCACAATACCTAACCCTAAATTTCACTCCCCTGGACACCCGTAGACCTCTCGACACTCTCTGGATACTCTGGACTCCCTGGACTCTCTTTTTCGGCCTCCAAAATGTTTCTCTTAAAGTTGTAGAAGAGTTTTCAAAAGTTGCCTAAGCGTCCCTTAAAAAATCGTCCACATTCAATACATCTATTGAGAAAACCGTCGTTCTCGCCATCGGCGGCCTTCTAGAATATTTAATTCTTGACTCTCGGGAAAAACCGGCCGTCGGCGCCCAAGATCAAATCTTCATATTTTGGTCCTTTTTGCTTCAAATTAGCTCTTTTTTGCATCTTTTTGTTCCAATGATCATAATTCAACATACTTGCAACAAAACATCAAAAATACATTTTTTTAAAGTGCAATATCATCAAAATCAGTGTAAAATAGATATGAAAATCTCAACATATTTTCCTTTGGCCAAAATCCCCCAAACTTAACTATTACTTGTCCTAAAAATCTCAATATATTTTTCTTTAGTCAAGTATCATAAACATAATATAATAATGTGCAAAATTTAAACAAATCATGAAGAGATATGAGTACGTGCATGTATAAGAAAGTCAGTTGTCACATATATGAAAGATCAAAGCTAGCTATAAAAATTCAAGTTAGGGATAAACTTCGACTCATAATTCTCGAGAGACAACTGTAGGCAACCATAAACAATCTGTGTGTTTTGTCCCGTCCAACCTCGGGTAGAAGCTACCAACAAAACAATGGAAGGAGGGCAACTCCAAGCATTTTCAAAGTGATTAACAAGTGTACTTATATATGATAACCTACAAATTCTTAATTTGTCAAACATATAAAGTTTAACTTTTACTTAGCAGTAAAAAAACAGTAGTGTCATAAGAAAAGATTTTTTTTATTGTTATATTATATATATATGGGTGTTTTGCAAATCAGATAATCCACAATTTAATCACTCTGATAGGATTAGAGCTACCGACAACCTAGGAAGACAAGAGCAACTTCTAATCAAGTGTTGGTGAATAGTACCATCGATCCTGCACCTTCCCGAAGGTTCTCGGGTCAAGAGATACTATTCTACTATCCCACTTATAGTAACAGAAGCGTTTTGCATCATTACCCTTTAACCCCGAACCGCCCAACTTATAGCCTTGCCCGATAATCCATATACCCCTATATTATGCATGTTTCCAACTATGTTTGCATAAAAGTGATATTTAGGTAAGCATACAAACTGAATCATCGAGAAATGAAAACCGAGCTCCAATGGTCTTTGAACATCTTCCAAAAACGACAGAATATAGGGCCAAAAATAGCAAGAAAATCCGCCCAAAAAAGTCATTTGAACCCTCCAAACAGCAAGCAATCGGTCCAAGAAAATCAACATTTTGAATTCCTTTCAAAAGAGTAAATGTTTAGCCCAAAACAACATTTAAATCCTCACCGAGACAACATTCATTTAAGCCCAGGAATCAAGATGTACGCACGTGAACACAGAAGTTTAGGTATGAGACACGTAAGTTCATAAGAAATGTGTTTTTTGTATGTAAACGACCCGAAATTATAATGAACATTAAACTCATTCTAACTGAATTCAACAATTGACACTTCTAATAATCGACCCAACAAAAAAAAAAAAACATCAACAACATTTTAACTGAAAGAAGATTCATATACATACCACTCAACTTCTATGTATTTACATCTCTAATACTTAAAACTTCAATTTCTTCATACATACCATTTCTTTCATGCATGAAAAAGTGCGGTTCACCTTTTAAAAGTTAAAAATGGTGATATTTCTCTATGTGATATGAAAATTTTGGATTGTATAAATGCAAAGAGCAAAATCTTATAAATACAAAAGAATTGTGTGGAATGCAAGTAAATGCCCATAACTAAAAGAAATTAAATGACTTTTGGACATGTGAACACCATAATTTCAGCAATATATCATAGAGAAATTTCAGCTTTTTAACCATGTAAGCACATATAATTATTGAATTTCGAATATGCAGACATACAGAGACCTCAAAATTTTCAAATACAAATATATTGCAATTTCAGATTTCTCATATTCAAATGCATGAACTACGAACCGATCAAAGCTTAAGAATTTCCATAAATGAAATTGTCAAACCTTCAAATCTTCATAAATGAACTTGTCAAAATTTCATATTTCTCTTCAAAAGAAAATATCTTTAAAACAAGCTTGAATGCAAGCCTTTAAACATTCACAGAAAAAAATGAAAAATCTTTTGTTAGCCTCACCATCTCCTTACAAGAAAATTCAGAACACATAATCAACAAGAAGCTAAGAAAATTTCAAAGCTCAACATATGTGCAGCAGGGAAATTTAATTTGCATGCCCTCAAATTAAATCCATAGAACATCATGAAAGTCCCAATAACTCTTTATGGAAGCTCACGCGGCATTTTCAATACCTAGAGGTCTCATGGATTGCACTTGTGCATGCCTATTACATGGGCACATGATAATTGTACATTTAGCCAAACTTAAAGCACAGCAAATAAATTTTTTTTTAATGCTCTTGTTCCTCCAAAGCAGAAAGAAGATTAATTATACTCGCTTATTTCAAAACAGCAAAAGAAAAGAGCGCCAGTGTCCTTGCCCATCCAAGCAGAGCCACGACAATCCTTGCCCATCCATTAATGAAGAACATATGATGTAATTCGTATGATAAAACAACCACATCCAGAGAAACATATGTATGTATAGGGTTAAGATTTATAACTTAAGGCAATCCAAGTCATAAATTACTAAGCATAACGAAATCATTAAAACCATTTAAGATTAAAAAAAAAAGCTAACTGAAGATTGTCATCAATCTTCTCAAAACTCTTGCCACTCAAAGTTGTAGGAAAAGGAGGAAATCTCTTACCTCAAGTGCTCGGTGGCTAAATTTAAAACTAAAATAGGCTATCAATGCGCATTTATCCGTAATATAGTAGTTGAGCTTATAGTTTTTCACCTTTGATTGTTGGCTCAAATTATACATATTGCCTTTTGGGTTCATCTTTATCGAAAATATCACCCATACATAATGGAACACTATTGTCTTAAGAATTTCAAAGGAATATCTAAAGGCGTCGAGTTATTGGCTTTTTCAAACATTTTGGTAATACTCTAAGAAGTTTAATGCTCTGTGTTTTGGTTTTCTTTTAAAACTAATTATATCTAGGATTAGTAAAGCTGTAGCAATAACTCAATTTAGCAGCTGAATTTGTGGGGTTAAATTCAACTGTATTTGGTTTTTGACAGAAACAATGTCTAAATTTTTAGTCGTGCGATACTTTACTTAAAAGAGACATAATACCGATTGAATGTTCAGGCACAGAATTCTAAAAATTGAATTTTCAGCCCTGTAATCTACGGCTAATCCTTTTAAAATCAAACCTAACCCGCAAAAGTTTCATGTCCCTCTTCTTCTTCTCCATTNGAATCTACGGCTAATCCTTTTAAAATCAAACCTAACCCGCAAAAGTTTCATGTCCCTCTTCTTCTTCTCCATTTTATTAGAGTTCTCAGTGAATCTTTCTACGCGGTCATTGGGCTCTAGTGATGTTTGTGGCTACTTCTCCTCTCTGTCACTGATTTACATGTTAGGGATACAAGGGCCAAGAGGCTTCAAGAAACAGTTGCACAACTGCAGCGAGACAGACATCATTGTGACAAACGGCCTCTGAGTGATGTGCAGAATGAGGAGGACGACGATGACATTCAGGATTTCAATGTATTTTTTCATTTATATGTTGATGTTGTATTTCATAAGATCTGTAAGAATTTAAGGCACTTACATATTAGATGATTTATTAGATGATGATTTCATTCGTTGTTAAGGGATGTGTGGTTTTTTGAAAAAATGATGCAGTGTAAAATGAATTTAATATAGAAGTAATGCATTGTATTTGAAGTATTTCAGAGTTATTTGGCTTATTTTAATATAAAAGGAGTTTATGTGTTTTTTGTTTGGTTTTAAGTAGATTCAATACAATAAATTTTAAAATATATAAAATATTATTGGCAAGTGGCAGATGACATTTGATAGTTTCAATCAGTAAGTGATTTCGACGACTAGTGATCGAGGGTGGCAGGCGGCGGGCGGCTGAGAGAAATGGCGAGGAGTGGCAGGTTGCAATATGTTAGGTATGGCTCATATACCATACATAAATGGGACATATGCTGGAGCGGAACTTCAACGCCGTTGAACTTGATTCATTTGTATTCCACGAAAGAGGCAATAACTCCATCGATCTAAATGTTCTCCTCGTACTGTTCCATGAACTTCTTCAAACAAAAACAGGGTACGAGGACGACGTACACCAATTTGAAAATCTGGGCGACTTTTTGCATGATGTTATTGATGAATACTATCCAGTAAATATATTTTGTCCAAGTTCAAATTTTTAACATTTTGACCGTGTAAAGTCTTCATAAGAATATCATTATAAATTAATATAGATTTGAATATTTGAACGATTCTAATAGCGATGAGTTTGGATTTGGACATTGCATTTGAATAATCTCTGAATAGCATCTTGAATTGACATTTCATGTAGAGTAATTATTAAGCAAGCAAGTGGCGTCTTCTTTATAAATCACAGATGAGCAGTGCAGAGTGCAAGTAAAGCGTAAAAGGAGCTGATCAATTAAGATGAACGCAACTGTTGCTGTAGTTGCTTTCTTCTTGGTTCCCTTGTTCATCCTGCTAGCAGAAAGTAAGAGAAGGAGGAGCATCAAAAGCAAGATACCTCTTCTTCCTACACTTCCAGGCCTTCCCTTTATAGGTAATATTCATCAACTTGGCTCGTTGCCACAACACGCACTCAGGGAGCTGTCGAAGAAGCATGGATCCCTCATGCTCCTACACCTTGGCTCCATTCCAACCCTGGTAGTCTCATCGCCACAGCATGCTCAAGAATTCATGAAAACTCATGACACCATATTTGCAAGCCGACCCTCCTCCAAAGTATCAAAGTTATTATCTTACAATAACATTGACATAGCCTTCTCACCTTATGGTGATTGTTGGAGACAGATGAGGAGAATTGGCATGACTCATCTCTTCAGCCAAAAAATGGTGCAGTCCTTTAGCAGTATTCGTAAAGAGGAGATGGCTTGCTTTCTTGATAGAATTGCAGATTCTGCTTTGAAAAATAATGGTGTTGTATGTATCACTGAGATGTTCTCTTCACATGTTAGCAGTATTCTCTGCAGAGTAGTTTTAGGATCATCGATGAGTGACGAGAAGAGGAGATTGGTTTGTGAACTGGCACAGAAGAACTCAACTTTCTTTTCTGTTGTATTCTTCGAAAACCTTTTCCCAAAGCTGAGGTGGTTGGATGTGCTTTTTGGATTGGAGGCCAGACTTAGAAATCACTTCAATGCTTGGGATTCTCTCTTCGAGGAGTTTATTGATAATCATTTGAACAGGCACAGGGAAGATGGTGATAGCAAAGACACTTCAACTGATTTCATTGATATTTTGCTTGAATTGCAGAGAGGTTCTAGCTTTGACATTACCCTCACAAGGGAACATATCAAGGCAACTCTAATGGTGAGTAATCAATATTTAATTTCAAATCCATTCATTTAAATATTTATGAAATCTAATTGGGGACTTTCCTTGACATACATGGTGTAGGATATGTTTGCTGCTGGAACAGACACTTCATTCGTTACCTTAGATTGGAGCATGGCTGAACTTATTCGAAATCCAGAAGTGATGAAGAAGGCAAGAGATGAAGTGAGAGAAATAGCTAATGGAAAAGATATGGTATCTGAGGAACAGTTGGGACAACTCAACTATTTGAATGCTGTCGTAAAGGAAGTCCTTCGCCTTCATCCAGCTGTTCCTCTATTGCTTCCACGAGAGTCCAGTCAATCTTGTGAAGTACAAGGATATAACATTCCTAAACAAACAAGAGTAATTATCAATGCATGGGCTATAGGTAGAGATGAAGCTTATTGGGAATCTGCTGAAGATTTTAAACCAGAGAGATTTCTGGGCAGTACGATAGACTATAGAGGTAAAGATTTCCATTACATACCATTTGGGGCAGGTAGAAGAATTTGCCCAGGGATGCCATTTGCAATATCTATCGTCGAGCTTACATTGGCAAATATCTTGCTTCGCTTCAATTGGTCACTTCCTAGTGGCAATAATCATGAAGACATGAACATGGAGGATAGTCCGGGACTGGTTGCTATGAGAAAACATAAACTTGAATTAGTACCAACACTTGTTAAGACCAATTAAATGCATAAAAAATTTAACAAAGATTGTAACATTATCCGCAAGCATATGAATCTTGTTGTTAACTTTTTGAAGTAAACTACTATAATATTAATAAGTTGATGGATTTTTGTTTTATTTTTGTAAAGCTTTATGTTGAGAAAATTAGGGCGAAGAAAACAGTAATCGACACAAATCCAGAAGAACACAGAGATTTAACGAGGTTCGGCAAATATGCTACGTCCTCGAGAGCAGAGCGTCGACCTCCTTTACAATATTCAGAAAAGAATACAGAATACAAAATTCAACTCTCTCAAAGACCTAGGATTACAAACAGTTCTATTTATAATCCTAGAGTAGACCCTACAGTACAATATGTAATTCCTAAATTACCCCCTGTACTGTATAGCCCCAACCCATATAACGTAACTTCCCAATTTGGACAGATTCTTTCGCTCCCTCCGCTCCGCTTCGTTCCAGCGTCTGTCCCTATATGGTATATGAGTCATACCATAACACTTTATGAGGAGACAAAGTAGAATAACTACAAAGAATGCTAAAAACAGAGATTTATTTGTCTAAATAACTGCAAAAAATTTTGGATCAAACCAGGAAGTAATCCACATCAATAAATCACTCAAATTTAATGAAAAGTTCGATATGGACAACACTGATTTTTTTTTTTCTTATGGGTGACATCAAACTCTTAATAATAACAATGATTGCAAATCACAAAAAGGGATATAAACTGAAATTTGAATGAGAAGCTTTGAGAATCCACAAGCTTGTAGAAAAACACATTACATGAGCAGAAAGTTTGACATTTACTTGGCTCAAACTCGGACACATTTTTTATTTGTTGAAGTCCAAAAACAATGTTGGTAAAAGGGATTCATAGAAGTTATACAAAGAAATATAAAGCAAGGATAAACAAATAGATGCAATACATGCTGTGGAAAATATTAAAATCTATTGTTGAAAATTAGGAATTGAGTATATTAGAAAAATTGATATTATATAACTTAATTTGGGGAGATCTAATTATATGATATTTCTATATTATGACAACTAATTTTAGGATATCTAAATATAAGATCTTTCCTATATTAGAAATATTCCTAATTTTTATACACTAATCTTTTCTTAGTTATATGAGGAATTATGGAGGATGTGAGTGTGATCTTAATTTGGCCGATATTTTTCTCCCCACGTGTTGATAGAAGAATAACGTCTACCCATGGACGTAGGCAGATTTATGCTAAACCACATAAATCGCACTATGTTTGGCTGTTTGGTTGTTGTGTGAGTTTATTAACCACATTGTTTTGCACAATATTACAATCATAGTCTTTTGATGGTGCTTTACTTTGTGAATTGTGGGGTATACTTTGGGTTTTGCTTGTGAGTTGACTTCTTGATCCATCCGATCGAATTCTTCGGCAACACCTGAACATCATCCTAAAAATAATATTTTTAGACTTAATGTAAGTTGTGTTTGCCAAAGACCAACTCCTACTAACACAAATCAGCCTTTTTCAATAGATTGCTTATACTAAAAACGTTGGCAACATCCTCTCTTCCCATCTTAGGAAGGGATTTTCTATGCACCAAGTAGGTTTTAAAGTAGTGTCATAACTCTCAAAAGAGTTGAATACATCTGTGTAGTATTTTATGCCTTGCTTTGATATTTTTACCTTCGGAAAAAATGGATAAGGTTAATTAACGACAAACTTTCATAATTATGGATATATTCAAAATCTCCAGAGATAAATAATTGTTAAACATAAAAACTAAAATCAAATTAAAAAACAAAACAAAACGATTAAAGTGATATGATGTTGATCTTATGCTCGACGTTAAATAAATACATAATACCACCAATCAATAGAAGAGAAGAGAAAGTGCCTTTGAAGTAATCAATTGGATAAAATGCTATTATTGAGTATTTATTTCATTAAAAGAACACGTCGTAGAAGACCAAGCTAACCTAAATAATAAATAGAGAAACATTATCCCAATACATGCCTAAAAATTCTTTTATATTTTGTTAGTTAATGTCATGAAAATAATTGATTTAAATAATAATTAAAAAATAGACCATTGTTGAAACTTATTAGATAATGATTCAACAATGAAAGCAACAGCTAGGACTCCTCTTTTAACATTTGAAGCTCTATTTATTTCCAAAAATTATTTTCAGTCATGTATTTTAGTGTAAGTAAATATATTATATACATGGAGGACAAAATTCAAGCATATATGCATTTTATCAGATGGATTTTTTAAATGAATGACTTCAGTCGGACAATGGATCATCTGCACTGACGCTAATCTTATGAAGATTAACTATAGTTTGACATTGATGCCTTTGATTATTGGTCCGAATTATGATGTCTGCACATAGTTTTCGTAATGGCTAAATCTTTCGTCTGGGGTTCTGTTCGTGGGGGAGCGGCACGCTTCAACGCCGTTAAATTTGATTCATTTATATTCCATGGATTTAAATGTTCTCATCGTACGGTTCCATGAATTTCTGCAGAAAAAAACAACAGCGTGGGCGACCTGCACCAATTTGAAAATCTGGACAACTTTTTGCATGATGTTACTGATGAATAGTATCCATAATATATGTATATATATGCGCACACTGTACCTGTATGAATCTTCAGACAATTTGATAGTCCATATCAAAACGGATAAAACAAAAGAGTATTCCTCTAACTCGATGAAGAACCCCCGGATAATCGAAAGGCTGACAACCAACTAAAAGGGCCACCCAAGTCGACTGAAAGCAAAAGTTCATCCCAACAACAGAACAAAGGTGCATTAGACTCAACAGTCTTACGAGTATCAATGTGATGGTCTCTCACTACTTCCTACCAAAGATCACTAAGAAAAAAGAAAGATGATTGTCCACAATAAGGCCAACCGGCTACCATCACTTAAGTTGATTGACTTCCGAGAGCAAAGACCTGCTGGTATCTAGACAAAGTAGCTAATCGAAGCCAACGTGGACGACTAACTCAATGACCTGCCAACTGGGAGGTCCAAAAATATTAAAAGGCGTCAAAGTGAGTTATGAATGCAAAATGATGTAATAAAATACAATAATATGTTGGGTAATGTGGAGATCCGGTCTACCGAATTTAATTAGCTTCTTAATAAAGTATTCCACCTACCGCTTACCTACCACATCTCACCTACCGCTCACCTACCTCCTACCTACTGCTCTCATGGTTTCTATAAATAGTCTTTTTTGGTTTAAGGAAAATGCAAGCCAAGCAAGACCAAGCCAAGTCATCTTGAGAGCCAAGAGAAAGAGAGGAAGAGAGAGAGAGAGGAAGGGAGAGAAGAAAATAGAGATTTTCTTATAAATGTCGAGGCGCTCAATGGTGTAATTCCTCGAAGAAATAAATCCTCTGCAGCTCCGTGGATGTAGACAAATTTGTCGAACCACTTAAATTTATGTGCTCTCTAGTGTTTTTTCTGTGTGCAATTTTTCCCGTTCCATTTTTCACTTTATTGTCGTCGTTTTTCACTACAACTGGTATCAAAGAATTTGGTTCGGATGAAAGGAAGAGCGATGGGCGGAGACAAAGTGATGACATCGGGGATCGAGAAGTTCAATGACACAGATTTTGCTTACTGGAGGATGCAGATAGAGGACTACCTCTATGGGAAGAAACTTCATCTTTCGTTACTGGGAAAGCGACCAAAAAAGATGGATGAGGCGGAATGGAATCTATTGTATCGACAAGTTCTTGGGGTTATACGATTAACCCTATCGAGATCGATTGCCCACAACGTCATCAAGGAGAGGACTACTACATATCTCATGACGGTTTTTTAAGGTATGTATGAAATGCCATCGGCGAATAACAATGTGCATCTGATGAAAAAGTTATTCAATTTGAAGATGGAGGAAGGTGTGTCTGTTCCTCAACACTTAAATGCTTTCAACATTATCACAAATCAATTATCGTCTGTTGAAATTAATTTTGATGATGAGATATGTGCGCTGATATTGTTGGTATCATTGTCAAATAGCTGGGAAGCCATGAAGATGAAGTTAATAGTTCTGCAGGTAAATCTAAGTTGAAATTTGATGTTATTCGTGATTTGATTTTGGCTGAGGAGGTGCACAGAAAAGATTCTAGCGAGACCCCAAGTTCGATTTTGGCACTGATTGTTGATTTTAAGAGGGAGATCACATGACAGAAACTCAAACTGTGAAAGATCAAAATCAAAGTCAAGTCAGTAGGCAACCTGCTAGAATTGTGACAAGACTGACCACATAAGAACTACAAGAATTCTAAGAAGAAGGAGAATGATGACGCTAATGTTGTAATTGAAGAAATACATGATGCACTATTTCTGGCATCTTAAAGTTCTGTTGATGACTGGATACTGGATTTAGGGTCTTCCTTCCATACATCTTCCCGTCTGAAGTTAATGTGAAATTATGTTGCAGGTAACTTTGGGAGATATATCTTGCTGATGGAAAAACTCTGGATGTGGTGGGATGGGAGACGTTGATATTGCACTCCTAACAAAAGCAAATGAACTTTGCAAAAGATCAGACACGTTCCTGAGTTGAAGAAAAACTTCATTTCTGTTGAGCAGCTCAATGAGGGTGGTCGTTTAGTAGTGTTCTCAGATAACACCTGGAAGGTTACCAAATGAGCATTAATACTGGCTCGGGGTAAGAAAACTGACACACTATATATGATTACAGGAATACTCAGGCGAGGACACATGAGTCAGATGTGCATTATGGGGAAGCAGAAGAATGTCAATTTCCTGAAAAGTGGCAGATCGCCAAAGGGAGGAAAATCGGACCTTGTACAGACAAATGATGGAGAACCACAGAGCTATGAATAAATCTTGCAAGATGAGAATTTGAGCAAGTGGGAGCTAACCAAGAGGGAGGAGACAGATTCCTTGCCAAGGAATCAGACTTTGGAGCTGGCAGAACTTCCACCAAAGAAGAAGACATTGCACAACAAGTGGGTCTGCTGGGTGAAGGCTGTGGTTGGTGGCAGTAAGTGGTATAAGACTGGACTTATTGAAAATGACTTTCAGCAAGGGCATGATATTGCTCATGCAGTGGTTTATAAGCATATACAAGAGTAACCTAGAAAGAGTTTGGTGATACAAGTCTACATGGACGGTGATATGTCAACTGAGAGTGTTACTCGTGAGAAGCTGAAGTTGTGCTCAACTTCAGCTGGTCTTCTGACATGAAGATAGGGGTTTCGAGTTGCAGAGGTGGAGGATATCATGTTTGAGAAAAAGGTCGGTACAGCTAGTAGTTGATGCAGTTATTAGGTAATGCAGTCAGTGTTCTAGTCTCCAAGTGGGAGAATTGTCGGGTAAAGTGGAGACCCGATCCACCAAATTTAATTAGCTTCTTAATAAAGTATCTCATCTATCACTCACCTACCACACCGACCTACCGCTCACCTACCACATCCCATATACCGCTCACCTACCTCCCACCCACCGCTTTCATGATTTCTATAAATAGTCTCTTTTGGTTTAAAGGAAATGCAAGTTAAGTAAGACCAAGCCAAGTCATCTGAGAGCTAAGAGAAAGAGAGGAAGAGAGAGAGAGAGAGAGGAAGGAAGAGAAGAAAATAGAGATTTTCCTGTAAATGTCGAGGCACTCGACGGTGTAATTTCTCGAAGAAATAAATCGTCTGCAGCTCCGTGGACGTAAGCAAATTTGTCGAACCACGTAAATCTATGTGTCGCTCTGGTGTTTTTTCTGCATGAAATTTTTCTCGTTTCATTTTTTGCTTTATTGTCGTCGTTTTTCACAACATAATATCTTGCAACCCCTTATTAAAATAGAGTCAAATGTGTAATTTTTCACTTTGTGGCCCTCGGTCTTCTATAAATAGGGGTCCTTAACATGTATGAAGGGCTTTTTAGCTCTTCTCTCTCAATCCATACTTTGTAAGGAGATCTCTCTTCTTTTTTTTTTGTAACTATTCAATTACATTATATAAAATGGGTCACAAAGCACGGGAATACCCTTATTAATTTGTCCTCATACAGGGGAAGTCTATGCGTGCTATTTTTTTTTCTTCCTATTTCTCTTGTCACTTCTCCCTTAAGGTTCCTATCGCTCTGATTCTTGAGCATGCATCACGTGACAAATTTGGATTCATAATCTTAAACGGTGTGGTGATCGTGGAGCATGCTACGAACAAGAAGTGAAGTTACACCAACAAGGAGAAATAAAATTTAAAGACTCTTAAATAGGGAGCCTAATAAATAGTTCATGCAACATATCTTGAGTATGAAATGCCATTTTTATCATCTTCGTATAGGCTTTGGCTAGGTGGCAAGTACCTCAAAATAGATATATGGATCCTGATTGTCAAAACCAATTGATTGATCATACTATAGCACTGTTTGGCCTGTCCCAAGCTTCGATACTCTAGTCAACACATAAAGGGAGTATTATTTATAAAAATTTTCTATTCTTAAGATAAATTTCTCAAATAAACTCCCAGGTCACTTGAGAAACTTGAATCCAAATAAAAAAAAACAAGCCGAAAGCAACCCCAAAGAGCTCTGGTTGATAGATTATTCTACAGCGCTCCCAACTAAAAAATTCTTAGTCTCTAAGCTTGAATCGACTCTAGAGGTGGTTCTCTACCCAATAATGATAAGATCCATGAAGGATAAGGCACAAATCACATAAGTGGTGAGTATTGGTGGCCCCACAAAGGCAATGATAAGATCAGCTTATGTTATGACAGAAGGCAATTGTCCTATTTAGTAACTTAGACCTGGAAAAGTGTAAGACACGAGCTGGATGACAATATTAAAAACAAAGATAATTGACAATGACACTAAATACATTCAACCTATGCCCATAGCACAAAGTATCAAAAAGTCAGTCTCGAAGCTCAACATCTATGTAGCTCAGGTGGAGGTTCCCTCTCTAGTAACAAAATGAGACCAACAGTGTAAACTTAGGACAGGCCATGAAACATCAAAAAATGACCAACGACCTTTGATAATGTCCAAGTCATCCATCAAACACATACTCAGCAACAAGTAATTATCACAAAGAAACAATAAAGGTAAAATAATAAAATGTATGAAAAATAACCAAATGGATCCATTTTATTTCAAATTTAAGGAAATATATATAATTTCTAAGTATATAAAGAAGTTTATCTGTATAAACCTTACAAAAAGACCCTCTTGGAAAAAAACAAAAAAAGTGTTTAAGTGTCAAAAAGTAGACCAGAAGACACTCTTTCACCTTCATAGTCTGAATCTTCCCCAGATGACCACTCGAATTTGGTGTAGAGAGTAATGAATTAAATTAAGTCACATGTTGTGGGCCAACCGAGCCTGACCAAATGAGTTGGTCAATTTTTGTAATGTTGCAAATTCTAAGCTGCTCACTTGCAATCTTTTCCTGCCTAACGTGGGAAGGAAGCAACACAAAGAACTCTTCAACAGTCTTCATCATCATCATTTTTGCTTTTAGCTCATGTTTCTCTTGTTCGGTGATCGACAGAAGATCCAAGACTGTGAAGAGCTCCTCCTCGATCACTGCTAGCTTCCTCTCGACCACCATAACTTGATTTTCTGACTTCTTGACAAGCTTGACCTAAGTCTTGACCTTTTTTATAATGGTAGTCCACTTCATTTTAGCCTGATCAAGAGCCATTGACTGTAGACGGGAAGTCTTTCACGCCTTCAAATGGTATTGATCAGCTTTCTTGTAAATGTTTGATTGCTTGAGTGCCCAGAGAGACTTGGTAAACGAGTGTGACTAGATAACCTCCAGAAAGCCAGAAGACAAATTTATGCATATAGAGAATTGATGTACATGTCCACTAATCGGTCGATAGTTGCAGACCAACAATTAGAAGAGTTCTAGACCCAGTTAGTTCGGGAACCCTTCCTCTTCTTTCGGTAGGACAAAGGGGGAGGAGGAGTTGACTCTGCGACTGATTCCTTTCCCTCACGGTGCTTCACATCCTCTAGAGATCCTAACTCTGGATGGTATTACACTTGGTTTTTGCGGTAAAAGCAGGTCGACTGGCCTCGCTCCTGAGTAGAAAAGTCAATGAATAAAGCATCTTGTTGAGGCACAGCCAGATGTGCTCTCGCCTCTTCCCCGGAAGATTCCTCTTCATCGGCACCCTCCTCAGGGCAGCCAGATTGTCCCTCAACATCTCGCTGACCGGAAGGAGCTGCTTCTAGAAGATATGTGTCAATGATAGAATGAGTTGCATGCTTTCTATAAATGACGGTCAATTCACCAGTTAAAATTTGTTGGACCACTACTACGGTTGCAAAATTAAAAAAGATAAAATCCTTACCTACTAAACCAACATCTCCATCGTGAGCCACGATCGAACTTCCTCTAGTCACTGCTGCTTCTTGCTCAGTGGTTTTATTTTCCTTGGTTTCAACCAAATTTTTCTTCCTGGTTGTCTGAGCAGTGACTTCTTCTTCCTTCTTGAGCTCAGTAGTGTCAGAGATAACCCACAATTCAGCTGTCAGAAACCCCCTGAAGATAGGACTCTATTTATGGATACCAGCTTTGTATATTGAAGAACTGAGAGCAGGTGACCCTCAATGCCATCCCCCTCTATCCAAAAATAGTTGGTGCCCTTCTTCTTCTGTAAGGCGTCGCTGACTAGAATAATCCTTTGGTCTCAGCTCTCAGCAAAGAAGCAATGAAAAATTTGTATTTCTTGTCCTTAACTTTGTTTTCTAGGATGAAAAATTGAAACATGTTCATTGTTCCAAATTAGACATACTTATTTGACTCTATAAAGAAGGAGAACATGTGGTTGAATAGATCGGTCAACCAGTGAATTCCTTTTCATCAACAAAAATAATGTAACTCATTATAGCAACAATGAAATTTGTCTTGATTTGTGTAGGAATGACACCGTATCAATTGAAAATGGCTCAAAGTTCATGACTAAAGGGCAATCACAACCCATATCAAAACTGATATCGGTAAACCATCAAGTTTTCCTCGTACCTGCTAGTTGGCCTCTCATATGAGCGGGCGTCTCATAGTTTGATGGTCACGTTGAAGATGTAATCGTCTGCCATGAAAGCAACCTTAGACAGAGACAATATAGAGCGCTCATCTGTAGCCACTAGACCAAACGTGTGGAGAGTTTTCTTGGGAGCCATCAAAAAATAGAAGAGGAAAGTGAATGGATAAAGCTACCGAAAAGATAAAAAACTGAGTGACAAGATCATGAAATAAAAGATAGAAGGCTTGTCAGTGAACCCTTCAATCACTATTTATAGAAATCTAATGAACGTGGAAATGTTGTACGAGGATTTCAAAAATCAAGATAGACAAAAATAAAATATTTTATTTATTAAAAAGAAAATTATATTCCTAATCTGACAAAAGATAATTTAAAAATTGTTCCTCGGCCTCCTCGGCCAGAGCCAAACCTCTTCTAACCAACCTTCTATACAACATCTGACCGTCGAGCATAAATTGTTTCACTTGGTCGCCTATGAAATAAACCCTTAGCACAAACACATCTTTCTAGAGTTCTAAAACCTCTTGATGAAGATTAATTGCTTCCCCTCATTTTTCCTCTAGCGTAACATGAAGATCCTCATCCCATCAGACCAAAGCAGCCTCCACTTCTTCCAGACAACGAGTTAAGGTTATTGGGGAGATCTAGTGTCCCCCAGATGTTTCCCCTCAAACCACTAAAAGATCAGCTGGGTAATCGACCACATTCTCCTTGCTGCAAGCAAATGTTTGGGGAACAAGGCCCGCCAACAAGGTCGGATTTTGGCTATCGGTAATGATTGTCAATCCTCCGATATGAGTGTCCACATCTACAAGAAACACAAATCGATGAGCAAAGAATAAAAAAAAGTAGAATGAAAATCAAAGAAATCACTTTCTTAGAATTTAATTCACCTCAGACCAAGTAGCTCCACCCACATCAAACGACGAGAAGTCATTAACCAATACTTTCTCACCGCTGGAGGGTCACTTCCACGACACCTTGTACACTAGTAGGCTGGAAAACACTCACAACCCTCGATTGCACCTAAACTTCAGTAGGAGCTTTTATTGACAAATTGATCGTTGAGCCATCAAACTCCTTCTTAGTGTTGGGTTGAAACTTCTTCGTAGTCTTCCAGATTGAGTCGGATAACTTCTCTAACTTCACTTGCTCGATGGGTTTCAGCTTCTTGACCAACCTCTTTTTTTCCGGCTCACCTTCTGGCTGGTGTAGTCTTAAACCATGGGCAGCTAGCATTTTAGCAGGGTTTGTAGATTTTAGTGCTGATTCATACCCTTTCTTCATAGTGGAATCATAGAAACTGAGCAAAAACAAAAAGAATAGTCTCGAGCTAATAAAGCTGCTCACTACGCCCTATATATAAGGGTCATGAGCACATAAACCCAAGGTATCAATTTATTGCATTAAATTGTGACAATTAAGATTTTATTTTTTGCATTAAAATTTTTCTTAAGCTTATGGAAACTTTCGTTATCAAGTAGCAAGAAAATTGGAAAACTTAATATGTACACCAAAAAATGACCTCCATGAATCTTGAGACATTCTAACAATTCAAATCAAAAGAGATAAACCAATGAATATTCCTCTAACGAAAAGTTACAATTACTCATAAAGTCAAATGACAAAAGAACCACCAACCTACCTGTCACTAGTTGACAAAAGAGCTGGTGACCGACCAAAGGACTGCCCAAGTAGACCGAAAGTAAATATTCATCCTAATGACCGAAAAAGGATCTAGAACCCCCAACAATCTCATGAGTGTTGAAGTGAGACTCTCAAAACACTTCCCATCAAAGATCACTAAGGAACAAGAAAGTCGACTGATCGCATTAGGGTCGATCGACTACCACTACTTAAACCAACCCGCTTCCCATAGTGAAAACCGATCGATATCTAGACAAAGTGGTCGATTGATACCAACACGGTTATTGACTCAAGGACCTACCAACTGTTAGGTCCATAAACATTATAAAAAGCCAAAGTTATTTACGAATATGAAAAAATACAATAAAATAAAATAATGTCATGTAACCCCCTTTTTAATGCAAGGGAAAATATGTAATTTTTCACTTTGCGACATTTTATCTTCTATAAATAGGAGTATAAAACATTTAAAAAGAGTTTTTTTGGCTCCTCTCTATACCCATACTCTATAAAGAGATCTCTCTCATATTTTTTCTTGTAACATTTTAGCTATAATATATTCAATGGGTCACATAGTCTGAGAATACTTGAGTTTGCCCCTACGAGCAAGTCTATGCGTGCTCTTTTATTTTCTCATTTTTTTTTCTCTCTACTTCTCCCTCGAGATTCCTACTGCTTTGATCATTGGCCATGCCTCACGTGAAAATTTTGGATTTAATATATATATATATACATATAATTCAATGGAATGGCCTAAACCTATGTGCTTAATATTCGAGTACCACACCCTATATACTGGGGGATTCGAACCCGTGACCTGAGGGAACTTACGACCTTCAGAGAGACTGTCTACCAATAGTATTATAAAGTAGGGTATTCTTACATTTTAAGTCTAAAATTAGATATTTTTCTACACAATTATGTAATTTCATACAGTACACATTGCTGTAATTTCATATAGTACGTAATGTCATTTTATTAAATTAAATTATTGTTTTAAAACAACTAAATTATTTGGTAGTAAGAACATGTATTTGTCGACGAGAAATATTATTAATTACACATAATTTAATCAAATCATCTCAACATTTTTCCCCCATCGAAAGGTAATGCATGACGTCCAAAACCAACCAAAACATTTATAACAATAATTTGATATTGTTAAGAATTATAATAGGAAACAATTTATTCATATAAGAAGTTATGAAAAATAAATTATTTCTTTAATATAATGAGATATTTCCTTTCCTATTTTATATTTATTTCCTTAGATTAATAATTATTCGGTTTCCTATTTTATGTTATTTCATATATCTCCTAATAATTAATATGAATTAATTATTGGAGATATTATATGATATATCTTTCCTTTCATATCATTTCTTTTTTTATTATTTTTCCTATTATAGAGTTCTTATAAGGGTTATTTATACCCTCGTTCATATCAATGAAATAATTAAGTATTCCACATTATTATGAATTTCAACAGATATAAAATATATTAGAATTTTCAAACAATTTTTTTCATCTTTCCGGGTCACATTTTCAATCAAACCACTTGCAGTTTGAAAATTCTCGACAAAGTTTTAACAAAATTTTTCCTGCAATTATTTCCATGACAAAAATTATTGGGTGCTCATGAAATGATAATCATTACGATACACTGGAGGTCGTATTTTTTTATCTTCGCTCAAATCACCGTCGAGTCATCCGCACCCAATACTTTTTCCTTAGCGAGGGCGAGCAAATGATCAACCTTAATTTCTTTCGCCCGCCCTAAATTTATACAATAGCCCACTACATAACAAAAATTGCAAACTAATTTAACCTTGGTTTACTTCCATTTTCCTTTTTCTTTTATACATTTTCTTCTACTTATATTTTCTAAATATAAATTCGGTAGTATTATCTCAATAATTTAAATTTTACCACGAAAAATATTAGTAATATGCACTTTTATTTATTTATTATTATTATTATTAGTTTATTGTAATATTATCTAATTATTTAAAGGTTTTGCCACTCTATAAATGGAGTTGCTTTCGCCACTATTTTATTATTTACTGAGTTTTTACGTAAGGTTTATTGCCAAAGTATTTCAAAAATATAAATATTTAATTTCTTTTCAGCTTTTACGGAACAAATTAAAAATAATGCTTCTATTTCTGCTTTGAATTAGTGACTTTAAAAGGTAAAGAAAATAAAACGAAAGAATAATGAAGCATTTCTATATTAACATAATATTTTTAATTATCTATTTATTTAACAATATCATGATAGCCCGTTGTTCGCGAACAGTTCGTGTTTGGTTCGTCAATGAGTTCGTGTTTGATTCGTTCGATGAATAAATGAGACGAACATGAACAAAAATTTTTCGTTTGGTTAGTTAAATGAATCAGACACGAACAGTGATGCGTTCGTTCGTGTTTGAATCGTTATTGTTCGAAATATAAAATAATTTAAAATAATTATATATATGAAATTTATGATATTTTAAAAAATTAAATTTTATAGATTATAATATATAATAAATTAATAATAATAATATATTAATATACTATATCAGTAATATACTAATATAGATATTATATATTTATATAATATAAGTTATATAATTAATATAATATATTATTTATATATATTAATATTAGGGATGTCAAACTG
>JXCR01139128.1:74574-91391 GCA_002079205.1 Phalaenopsis hybrid cultivar
CGAACAACGAGCCAAATTGACAACCCTAATTATATGAGGCAAGGATCGTAGATCTCTTATTTAACCCGCCCAAATTCAATAAAAAACCTAAATACAAATCGAGGTAGAAGAATCTTGGGGTGCAAGTCCGTCAAGGCAACTCGAGCTCGGCATAATAAGTGGCTCGTGAATTAAGCTTGATGAGCTAACAAACCAAGCTCAAGCTAGTCCCGACTCGACTCATTAGCTCGTGAGTCAACTCGTTTAAAATAATATTAATATAAAAATATATTCAACATATATTAAATTTAAGATTAACTTTAAAATATTAATAATATTTTAAAAATTATATTTTATATTTTATATTAAATATACATCAGTTTAAGAACCATCATTTAAAATTAAATTACGGTTTAAACCGTTGTTTTAGGTCAATATAATCATCGTGAAATAATTTTTTTTTTTAAGAAGCTTAAGCTCAACTCAACTCATTTACATCCCTAGAAGTTGAGATAGTACTCAAATGACCCCGTTAATGTGATCATTTCACAAACGAGCGACCTGTCGCCTCCCAAAAGAGCCCTTATGGGTGGTGGGCAGCCCATGACTTAAATACTGCTTTTCGGTTCTACACCTAGCCGATGTGGGACTATTTGTCTGTGACATTCTCCTCCACCCAATCACGTGACGCCCTCGTCACGGATCGGCTCCACTGAGGGTCTCACTGGACCATGGAGAGTCCACACACCTGGCAGGCAGTAATCTGCTCCGATACCACTTGTCACCTCCCAAAAGAGCCCTTGAGGGTGGTGGGCAGCCCATGTTTGAATACTTCTTTTCGGTCCTACACCTACCCGATGTGGGGCTATTTATCTGTGACAGACCGCTAGCGACCAAAGCTGATGGAACCATGAGAAATTATTAATATGGGTGGATGCATGAGCTGCCATGTGATGGCTGTCTATAGCCGAAGACAAGCTAGTGGGCCTGATAGTACATGATTTCTTCATGTTCTCTTTATTAGTGCCGCTGATCCCAACCAAGGTAAAGAAGTATGGTAACCAATATCAGCAAACAGTCTGCTACTTCCATGACCCAAATAAATGTTTCAAATCATTAATATTTAGTTGGAAGGTTAGCACCTTCCAATAAATTTTTAAGGAAAACTGTCATGGATAAATTTATGATTTTTATCTGGGTTAAATAAATAAGCGCCGCAGTTTGTCATGACAATAAATTTATGAAGTTTAGTTTTGATTTGAGTTCATCTTTGAGTAAATTGTCTTGACTATTTTTTTATTATCAAATTTATTATACATATTATTTCGTAATCTTGACCGACCCCTAATTGAAGTCCAGTTTTGGCACACAGGGCTTATTTGAAAGGTTTTCATGATCTGAACGCACTCGTATTGTCTAATTTAAAAATAATATTTTGATAAAAAAAAATTTTGTGGAATCATTTTTTATGGATGAAGACCCTAAACATAAAGTTTTTCATAAAAAAGATGTCTGGTTATTGTCAAGGTTATTTTTATAATTCTCATATGTGATAATGAATATCACACAACTTAAAAAAAAAATTTTGAGCACTACATTGTTTTATGGAGAATGCGATAATCTTGGGGTGTAGAAACATTGATCATGTATGGAAAATGAAAGTTAAAATTTTCACATAAAACTTATGTCTAGTCATCTTCAAAAGTATTTGTATGGTGTTTATACGAGGAAATAAAAATCATGCAGGTTTCAAAATGATGTTTTTTTTTTTTTAGTTCAATTTTATGGTTGAATACATTTAATTATATTTAGTATCATTTTAGTTTGGTAAATTTTAAATTTATATTTAGTTAGATTTTAGTTTTAGAATAAATTAAGGTTTGTTCAAATTTTATTTCAAGTGGGGTTCGAGTTAGAGCTTATTCGAGTTCAATTCGTCATCTAGGGACACTAGAGAAAAGGTCTAATGTTAAGATGTATTGGATATACTTGCCAAGGGAATAAGTTGACCAAAAATGAGGTCAACAATATAAATGATCTTCACACATTGGTAAAATTGATATCGATTCTATTATTAATCTAAAAAGCATCCCAAATTTTGTCATTCAAGGTCAGGATAGTTATTCAAAATCTATTATATGCTTTTTCAAATGAGTGAATTTTTCCTTGCAAAATGATATTTGTGAAGAAATTGTTTTTGTCTTAATACCATTACATTGGGAATATTTTGGAGTTACTATAAATCCTTCTAACCTTTTAGTTATTGATTGTCATAATCTTGTTGATAAACTTTATTCTTGGCTTGGCGGTCGGAAAAATAAAGTTCTTTTTATTTTATGCAAATTTTAATTAGCTAAATGTACTATTTGGAGTTATCTCTATTATTGGTGTCATTCAAATACTCTTTCTAAAGCTCTTAGGAAGTATAATTCTTCTGATATTAATCATTTCATTCAATATAATAGTTTAGAGAAGAAACATCATCTGGAATGCATATATATTGCCTAAATCTAAAGATGTGATTCATATTCCTTATACAATATTAATAATTTATGTAAATATAAAAAAATTTGGAGGCATTATAATTCATGTTCTCGTTAGCTAGTTGGTGTGATATTCACTAGCTCAATTAGGTACAAAGCTAGATTTGGAATTTCCTTGTTTTGGAAAGATATTATGAATGTGGTTGTTAGAATAAGGAATTGCTTATCTTTTCAAGTTACAAAAAAAAAAAATCTTTTTTTTTCTTACTACTGAATGTGCTTATTAGTAATTTGTTGTTGGAGGACATATAGTACCTATTCTCATAATGCTTCTTATGATGTCTTACTTTCTAGTCATTATGTTTTTGATTGGTATAGCTTGTTTGGTTTAATTGTTTTTTAGTCAAACTTGTTTTACAAACGTGAAAAAGTATTCATAAAGGCTTAAAGATTTATGATGTGCTTAATTTTAGAGAAATTATGGTTGATGCTAAATATGCTCTCTATATTAATGTATTTGAATCTCACAATCACCACTTCTTTGAATGTACTTTTTCCAAGTTTCTTCTCAAAAATTATATTCCAGGCGACGGGCGACGGGCGAAGTGGTCTTTGTTTATGGCATTAACATCTCTCAATTCCTTTCTTAGGTTGATTCCATTTCTTGTAAAATTTACAAGAGATTCTATTTGATTGCAATCCAAGCCTCTCCACTTCACAATTGGCTTGAAAGAAACAATAGGATTTTAATAAGTCCTATACACCATTTGATGTTTTAATACAAAATATTCATTCGCTGATTATCTAAGAAAGTAGGAGACAGAAATTTAAGAAAACCATTCCTAGCTCTATTCTGTTGTTTTTTAAGATCTAATGGTTTTAGATGTTTTTCCTGGCTGAAGTTTTTGTTGATTGGTTGAGGGATTCTATATGTTGGATGNACATTCCTAGTTCTATTCTGTTGTTTTTTAACATCTAATGGTTTTAGATGTTTTTCCTGGCTGAAGTTTTTGTTGATTGGTTGAGGGATTCTATATGTTGGATGGAGATAGTGTTAGATATGGCTCATATCTAGGGAGTTGGAGTTTCTTTTTGAAGAGGCGTGTCTCCTGGTGAAAAGGAGTNAGATTGAGGGCTTTATTTTGGATCAGTTATTGATTGCTGGCGGATCATTGACTTAGGTTCATATACTACTCTTGATCCAAGCAATAATGTTATTCAAAGATTCATGATAATTCAACCGTTTTAGAAATCTTATTTCTTTTTTCTTGGACAGGATTATCATGAATGTTGCAAGTTGGTTCCCGAGCTTATCGATTCTTTCTAATTTGATTGAAATTGTTTCTCACTTCAGCTGTTGGGCTAATATCATTTTGATTATTCTGATACCCTTCTAATTATCTGAAATTTCTGCTTTGGGAAGGAAGGCTTTCTTTCTGCTTATTTCAGATCCAAAAGATATTTGGTGATGGTTTTTTTGTACTGACTGCTGAAAACTATCTCTGAAGGTTTCATTCTCTGGCTGTAACTATCGACTCAGGTTGAACTATCTACACCTGCTCTTGCCCAACTAGCTGGTGGATGTGGTTCTCTTCTGTTGTTAAACGCTATGTTTTCTGTTTCTCCTGATGTTGCATTGTTTTACAGTTGGTTTTTCTTTTTCTCTAAGAATTTGTTATAATCATTAATCACAGTTACTCTTGTATCTGAATTTTTATAATCGAATAAAAAAACCAATACAGCCTCATCCCATTAAACATCTACCCCCTCTCCCCAGTCGATTTCGTCTGTCTGGCACTGCGCTCAAGTCCGTAATGTCGGTCTCATCCATCGATGACAAGACCGGCGATCCTTCTTCAGCAGTCCCTTCCCGTCGCTTCCTCCCAAAGCTCCTCGGCGGTGCCATACCGCTCGCCATACTTCTTTTCTGGGCCGCCGACGCCTTCGCATTTCGCGGCAGCTCGCCCCCCTCCTCCCTTCACCTCCGCGATTTCTTCGGCCCAATCTCCACCAAATCCTTCTCCGCCGCCACAGCTGTTGCCTCCCAACCACCCATCCCAACCACATTTTCCAAAATCTGGATTTACCCTTTCACTCCTCTCAACTACACGTCAACAATCGTCTCCCGCTGGCTGGCCATTGGTGGCCAGCCCTGCCGTGACTCCCCCACGGCCGCCATCTCCATCCCCGTTCTCCAATCCTCGTCTTCCATCATCCTCCTCTCCGCCGGTGACATCCACGAGTTCACTCTCCATTCCCTTGACGCCTCCCTCCGCCCCCGTTGCGTTGGCGGAGATTACTTCGAAACAGACCTCTCGAGCCACTCATGGAAATCCCGCCCCCCCATCCTCGACCTCGGCAATGGTTCCTACACTGTCCGCCTCCAGCTCCACCCACACTTCGCGTCTCAAAATGCTATTTTTAACCTCTCCATCGTCCTCCTGTTCCGCTCCTTTGATGGCCTCAAGATTTATCCTGATCGCTTGGCAGTCCGCAGGGAGGTCAGTCGCATCTCCATCAAATTTTTCACACCTCTGACATCCGTCCCCCTTCCCGACCTTCAGATCTGCCAACCCAAAGACTTCACCCACGCCGCGTGGTCCGGTCGCTGGACTCGCCTCACCCGAAACGACTCCTGCACCGTCGATCACGCAGGTCGGTACCGCTGCATCGACCCTGCTCTCCCCTGCGAACAACCGTGGTGCAGCGGATCGCTCGCCGCCCTCGAAAGCAATGGCTGGGTCTACTCCGCTCACTGTGCCTTCCGCTTGTTCGAACAATCCTCGGCCTGGAGCTGTCTCCGCGGCAAATGGCTTCTTTTCTGGGGTGATTCTAACCATGTCGATACTATCCGCAACCTCCTCAACTTCGTCCTAGGCTTGGTAGACATTGAAGCTGTCCCGCGCCGTNTTCCGCTCACTGTGCCTTCCGCTTGTTCGAACAATCCTCAGCATGGCGCTGTCTCCGCGGCAAATGGCTTCTTTTCTGGGGTGATTCTAATCATGTCGATACTATCCGCAACCTCCTCAACTTCGTCCTAGGCTTGGTAGACATTGAAGCTGTCCCGCGCCGTTTCGATCGGTATTTCACCAACCCCGTCAACAATTCCGAGACCCTGCGCATCACCAATGTGTTCAATGGCCATTGGAACGATAGCTTAAACTATCTCGGCCTCGCCTCCCTTCGCCACGCACCATTCCGCAGTCTGCTTTGGAAATACTTGGACGAACCGGGCGGCCAAACGCCCGACGCCATTGTCCTTAACTCCGGTCTACACGACGGCTTCTACTGGAAGAGCGTCCGGAGCTTCGCCAAAGGGGCGGAAGAAGCCGCCAGATATTGGGAGACGGTGATGGCGCATATGCGCCATATGCAGCCAGCGGGGGAAGCTTTGCCTAAGGTTTTCTACCGCACGACAGTCGCCACGGGTGGGTATGCGAGGGACATGGGGTTTAATCCGTGCAAGATGGAAACTTTCGATGGGATTTTGAAGGAGAAACTTGCGGCGAGGGGAGTTCTGACCGGCGGTGTGGTGGATGAGTTCGACATGACTTTCCCCTGGCATTACGATAACCGTTGTAATGATGGCGTGCATTACGGCAGGAAGCCGGCGATGTCGAAATGGCGGGACGGCCAGATCGGCCACCAGTACTTCGTTGATCTTATGCTCGTGCACGTGCTGCTGAATGCCTTCTGCAATGGTTGATGATGCATTTTGGTTGCGTTAATCAGATATTGTTTCACATTTTTTAACTGGTAGTTGTTGTTAGGCCATTGTGGCTTGTGAGGCATGGAAATGTTCATGGCGATGGTGGCCTAAATATAAAAATCAAAATTTAGGTGTTAGATATACTAGTAGATATGAAGTTTGTGTTAATTTTTATTACAATTACTTTGATTATTTAATTAAATCTATTTTGGGACAAATTGAGGGATTATGTCGATATGTAGAAGCAAGTAACTCGCCGCAAAGTTATCTTAGCTATTACGATAAAATATTGTGTACATAAGACATACGCAATGTTACGTATGTTATGAAGGTTATTCAGAAGATATTGGGAGATTATATTTTCGTTATACCCCTGTAACGTACCTATAACCTACAAATAATTTTTGTGCTTCTGTTTTCATGTATTTGTAGGTTACATGTAAGTTGCAAGAGATATAACACGTATATAACTCTATAATACCGGAGATATAACTCGGATATAACCCTCTAATACCCTCTATATAACCTCTTGTAGCGCTGGGTACACCAGTATTACAGCCCTTTCTCTATCATCGTCTGTAAGAATATTATGAATATGGGTATGAGACAATCTGGCGACTTGCTAAAAATTGATTTGATTTGTTAAAATATGGAACTTCTTACTTCAAATCGTTAAATTGCATCAAACGTGGTCTAAATTTTGCGAAACATACGGTTTCCTCCATCTTGGTAACACTGAGCATCTGTTAATTCATTAATTCTCTTATTTATTACAGTATCATCGCTCAAGAATTAAGCAATTATTGCCAAATTTGCACTTACAGAACAAGTACCCATGGGGGAATTAAAACAACTTATTTCTTTCCATAAAATGAATTATTTAATGTGCTTTCTAATGGGGGCTCAACGTCTCATCTCACTTGCTCGCGGACAAATCCTAATAACTGATTTATTACCAAATATCAATCAATTAATTTGATAGGTTTCCAAAGAAGAACTACGAAGACTTATTGGACGCCAAGGCAGCAATGTCAACCTAAACAACAAAATGACATTTACTAGCAGGAAAGAAACTGTTGAGGATGATAAAGCCTATACTTCGGTTGGAATTCAACCAGTAAAGATTCGCCATCAAGAAATTCTCATCATAGAGTATGGATCTCAAGACACTGTTAGAATTCCGAGATAATTTTTTGAGTAAGGAACCTTCAAATTTCAATTAAAAATCTTCGAGAACTTCTATTTTAGGAAACTTACAATCAAATTTATTGGCTCAACAAAACAAAACTAAATGACAATAAGGGTTTGTTTTGGGCAACTGTAGCTTATTGAATAATCTACTGATAAACAGTTTATCATGATAAACTAGCTGATTATTTTGAGGTAGCTGTTTGAAAACAGTTGATTTGTCGTTGTTTGTGGATAAATGATCAGTTTGCCCCTGTTAAGTAATGTTGTTTGTAACAGGACTGACTTGCAATATATCAAATACTATAGAAGCTGAAAACTATTACATAACGATTAAAAAAAATGAAAGGGTCCTCACTTAACAATGAGTATCAACTTAATAAAAAATGAAAAAAATTATTAAAATTACAATTAAAATTATGTATTAATTTTAAAATTAAAACGACGTATGTCACGAGATACACTGTCCTTCACGGATACCATCGGACCCCGATCACAATAGGTAGTGGAGTTCAAACTACGACCTATGTGGTTCACAGCTCAGGCAGCTCCAAACTCTGACCCCTACAACTTATGGGCGTCATCACAGCTCACCACTATAACCTAAGTTGTTCACAGCTCGTACAATTCTCAATTTCAACCTCCACAACCTACAAACGTCATCACAACTCACCACTATGATCTATGTGATCAACTACGACATAGGTGGTTCACAGCTAATGCAGCTTCTGACTCCGGCCCTCACGGCCTACGGACGTCGCCACAACTCACCATTATAACATAGGTCAACAACTACATATTACGTGGTTTATAACTTGTGCAACTCCCGACTCCAGCACCCACAACCAACATACATCGTTGGAGCTCACCAATATGATTCACATGGTTCACAGCTCATGCAGGTCCCTACTCTGACCTCTGCGACCTACAAAAGTCATCACAACTTACCACTACGACCTATGTGGTTCACTGCTCGTGCAACTCCCGATTTTGACCTCCACAGTCTACAAACGTCATCACAGCTCTCCACTATGACCTACGTGACCAACTATGACCTATATAGTTTACAGTCGTGCAACTTCTGCCTCTGGGCTCCGCGAGATCTGGACATCACCACAGCTCACTACTACGACTAATGTGACCAACTAAGGCTTACGTGGTTCACAGCTTGTGCAGCTCCTGACTCTGGCCCCCACGGCGTATGTATGTCACCATAGCTCACCACTATGGCCAACATGACCAACTACAACTCACGTGGTTTACATCTCGAGCAACTCCCGTCAACTACCCCCACAACCTACGGGCATTGCTACAACTCACCACTACGGACAAAGTGACCAACTATGACTCATGTGATTCACTGCTCGTGCAACTCTCAACTACGACTCACCCGAGCTATGGATGTCATCACAACTCACCACTACGGCCTACGCGACCAACTGTGACCTACATGGTTCACAGCTCGTACAGCTCTCGACTATGGCCCCATGCTGCCTACAAACATCATCACAACTCACTACGATGGCATACAGCTCCTAACTCCAGCCCTTGTAGCCTACGTACGTCGCCAATGCTCATGACTATGACCTACTTGACCAACTATGACCTACATGATCAACTACAACCTACGTGGTTCACAATTCGTGCAGCTCCCGACTCCGGCTCTTACGGCCTACGGATGTCGTCACAACTCACCATTATGGTCTACTTAACCAACTACGACTTATGTGGTTCATAGATCATGCAACTCCTGACTTTGACCCTCATGGTCTACGAACGTCGGCACAACTCACCACTACATCTGCATGACCAACTACGACCTATGTGGTTCCTAGCTAGTGCAACTCCCAACTCAAGCCTCTGCAACCTACAGACACCATCGCAGCTCACCATCACAACCCATGTGACCAACTGCGGCCTATGTGGCTTACAACTTCTACTGCTTCTTACTACTATGTGGGCAATAGATGCTTCTGAAGCAAATATTTGCGACCCACATGGAAAACTATAGCCTATAAAATAAGCTGGCGATACAACCACAAACTACAATATTCACGGCGGACTATGACCTCCATAGCAATCGATTATTGTCGTTGCAACATACTATCATTAAAAACTACATGCATTATAATCAAACTACAGTTATTATCAATGATCCACTATTGTACATTTACAATGATCATCTTTGTAAGTACATCTTTCCTAATTAAGGAGAAGAGTTGAGCCATGAACTCAAAATTTATAGTAGATTATTTCAGCTGATTGGGCCTGTGGTTTCTTTCTCATTTTCAGGGTTTGCCACGTAAAAATTGAGATGTCTCCTCCTACTTAATCGCTCTTTTCGTATATGAGTGTGTACTGGACTCTCGCATAATGCTAAGACAATAATTCATTACTCTAAGATCGCGAACCTTCTGACACACATCAAGTTCATAAAAACATACCATTGTAGAAGGTGCATAAGAGCTTGGATCTAAAATAAGACCTTTAGGCTCAATCAGAGTTAAATTAGAATTGGAATGATATGTAGCTAACTTTAATAAATTCTAAGTTGATTGTCAAACATAAAATGAAGTACTGAGAGATGTAAAGTGCATGCTTAATTGATTATCTCAATTGTGTCATCTTGTCAACCTATGGAATACTACCCAGCATAGTTTAAGGACTAGATTAAGATTCTAATTAAGCTTACAAATGACTAAACCTAAGAATTTCTCATAGAGTACAATTTAACTCATTGCAATGACTTAATCATGATTGAACTATATTCGATCAATCATTGTAAGAATAAAGTAGAGACCGTTTAGATCATTTCTAATTTGAGCTAGAGGAACAAGCTCGGAATTTTGAATTGGCTTTAGCATTAAATGGCGCTTAATGATTTTTTAATTTGTAAGGCAAATAAAGAAAAATACCAACTTTGAACTTTCTTGGGACTCTCAAATCCTCCCATAATCAAAATATTAAACCCTTCTTGACATTAAAGATGAAAAGAACATAAAGGGGATAAAACTAACATAGAGATAAGCATCTTCGTATGCCTTAGAGATGAAAAAAATACAAGTGAGAGTAAGTGACGATATTGAGGGTAATTCCTAGACACTCACCTTGACAATGTATCCATTTCCATGGTTGAGGTTAGGAAAGCTAATGCTCGGCATCCAATCACATGAGAGAGATGGCAAAGTAAGGGCTAGAAATCACATGTCCAATAAAAAAATAATACATAAGTATAATGAAAAAAATGAATATCTTCATTAGAACTACCATTTAAACTCATGATTTTCCTGTCAACAAACTTTTTGAGGTACCTAAACCAAACATAATTGCACATTCATGTATTTTATGACGAAGCAAAAAAATATAATCAATCCTTTAATATATCTCACAAACAAAGGGTTCATACCAAGCACAGCACGTACAAGTAATTGATCAATTGATCCATCATTACAAAAAAGTTCACAAAGTTGAGCAGTGTTTACAATTTAAACTATAAATTATAATAATATTATTTTTTGATCGAATATGATATATATAATAATATTTTGATATGAAACAAATTTTATTGCAGCAATAGAAAGCCAAATGTTTTGCACTAATAACTTTAGTTATAAACATCAAAAAAATCATCTACATAAAAAAGATTTATGAAAACTTCAGCTTCCCTGCATCTTCTTCAGCATCATTGAATTATCAACGCATGTGTTAGACTAGTTATTCAACGATAGCATTGGTTGTACACTTGAACATTCACTTCAGTTCTCTCAGCCTTCATTCTTCCTTGAATAACAAGACTTCAGTGCCAGCACTTCTGATATTTTGGAAAAAAAACAAGTAATAAAACAAAGATAAATGTAATGACTCCATGCCCCAAATCATATACTTTGTTAGACAACAACAAAAAAAAACTACTCCACTAGTAGTAATCTTAAATACTAGTTAAGCTGAAAAATGTGGATGAGTGCATCTACCAAGAACAAAATAAAGTTTTGTTATACAGTTTCTATGAGCATAAAATAAGAGCACGACGCCAACATGGAATTTCAAAAGATTACTGGTCATTTATGGTGATAAGAAAAAAAGGTTTAAGTGCTTTCAATTTATCATCATGGATAACATGGAAGAATATCTTGAGTTAGTCAAGTCTTCAATCTTAGCATTGCCATTACTCTTTATCAATCCCTTACTTTGCAAACTGTACATTAAGGTAGACACCTTGTCTAAACCTACCCATCATAAACTTATAATATCTAATAGAGGAATGTTAAAAGAATTATATTAACACTTGTCATGTTTTGGTGGACTGATTAAATATTGGAAATTTAATGCAGTTGATAAACAAGTTATCCATGTGGGTGATGTGAAATCACCGCATCTATGTCAGGGGTTAAAAACCTTCTGTTATAAAGACTTGTGACAACCCTAGACGAATTTATTGTTTGGGGCAGCTGCAGATTATATATAATCTGCTGATAAACAAATTATTCTGACAATCTGATAATCTGCAGATTATCAGGATAAGCTGACTTGTTATTTGAGGGAGCTTATTCAGAACAGCTTATTGGCAGTTGTTGCTGGATAAATGACTATCATGCCCCTGTATAGTGATGTTGTTTACAACAAAACTGCATTGAGTACCGAAATAGATAAAACAGAAGCCGCAAATCAATATAAGATATTTTTATAGAGTATGCATAAATCTTTTTTAAAGAAGAATTATTTTTAGAGAGAGAGAGTTGTTGAACCAATTTGAGTGACGGGAACTTTGGTGTCATCAACAATATGAATACTTTTAATGGTGGGGTATTCAAATTTAAGGGAGAGCCTTTGTAAGCCAAATATAAATGGTACGAAGCATCTATATCAAAAACACAATTGGTAGTGGTGGTGGGCAATTGATTGGTGCAAGAAGATAAGGTTATAAGAGGAACATGGAACATGAGAAATGAGGAGAGCAATTTTGGTGATGTGAAAAGTAATGTTCTATTGAATGAAGTTAAGACATTAATGTGTTGAATGGCCTTGTTGATTGAGACCTTTAAATTGGGTAATGCATCCTCGAGATGGTTGGAGATTGATGTTGATCAAAGTATTTCATGCTACAAGTGATATATAAGATGCAATGAAAAGTATAAAGTTTGGGGAGATTGCACTCATTGTGGAGCTTAGGATAAGTTGGTCCTAGCAAACCAAAAACAAATATATATGTTCGGAACATTATCAATGTTAGGTAGAGTTTGTGGTAGGAAATGATAAGATCTATCAATTTAACCAAGAAGATTGTATCTATGCATATGAAATGAAATTGGAAGAACCAAAGTGAGTAGTTTATAGGTGTGAGTTTGACCTAAGCGTTGGTGCTAATAAGGATAAAGTGAATTGGGATTCAAAATGGCCAATCAACTAAGCCAATTTAAGAAGAGTGTGACTTTGCTATCCCAAGGTTTGAAAACAATAACATATTCCACGAATAAATATTTTTAATTGATCATAGCAACAAGTTGTGCTGCTAAACAAATCGACCCATAAAAAAAAAACCCTAGTAAAGAAGGTATTACTGAAGTCAAAGATCCAAAAAACAAAGAATTTGAGTTAGAATAAACAACTAGTAATTCAACGTTAGGACTGCGGCAAGACAGTCAACAAAGGTATTTTCTTTCTTTGTTTTATTTAGTTAAACACGATGGACCGTAAGAAGGAACCTCAAATGAAAACTCTACATAGCTATGCAAGAAAATAAGAAATATGCTCGATTCTTACAGTCCTTGAGAAACCAAAAATCAAAGAAAAAAAAAAGAAATGAAGACAAAATCAAATAGGGAAAAATAACTTATATTTCTTCGTTCAATAACAAAATCAACCTAGAAAACAAAAATTAAGTTTCTAATTTCACGATCAAGAGATCAATATCAATCAAGCCAAACAGATCCCCCCAGTAGAAAAACACTCAAAGCAAAACTTCACGAAATAGGAGACCTCACCGGATCGAGATAGATGCTTCCATGCACGTTGTCATAGAGCTGCTTTAAGTACCGGCAGTCCAACTTCCCGCCATCACCAAGGAGTGTTGGCGACAACGCTCATTCCTGCAAGAGGAATAGGTCTTTGTTAAAACAGTCCCCCATGTCTCCGCCTCTTCCTCTTTAAGTTGCAGATGAGCGGCGATAAGAGAAGCAAAGATTGCACGTTAGATATGGTGGTCGTGAAGAGGAGGAAGAAGGAGAGAAGACCCGCAAACTGAAGAAGGCAAGGGCGAGGAAGAGCAGAGGGCACGGGAGGAATAGTTACCCGAAAGCGAGAAGGAGACGCGGGACGCAAGGTCGATCCCGCGTCCCCGCCTATTAGCAAAATAACGAACGACTATTGGGAGCAGCTCCAAAACGCGGGGTAAAAGCAATATTCAAACAGTGAGGCAGCGTTTTCAAAACGCCGCCGCACCCCAATAAGCTGCCCCAAACGGGCCCAAAGATTAGCCCGAAAAGACATGGTGATGAACTCGCTAGCTAAATTTGAATAAGACTTATTAGTTGAGCTAGATGATGACTCACAAGCAAGACCTTGCCAACTAAGGAGAGGAGTTTTCATCAAGTTTAAGATGAATTCGCCGAAAGTCATTACCAAACTTGTCGAATTGATGCAACCAAGATAGCTGCCCATACCTGAGGAAGGTATTCGGCTCACACTCCAAGGAGACTTAGAAGCTCCTCAACAAAGCCAAGCATTAGTCATAGTCCGAGTCTAAATGAAAACATAGTGCATTCATCCATATTTTTCACATTACATTGTATTTGTTAAATATATAACTTGACCTTTAACTTTTTCCGCAATGTTCAACAAAGTAAAATCATCTTATACATCGAAGATTTCAGAGAGAGAGTTAGAGGTACCAGCATGTTTTAACTTCTTTGGCATCTAGGTATAGAATTTTATTTTTTATCCTTTTGTGCTTCATATTCTTGAGCCTTTCAAAAAATTTTCTCTATTATATATCTCTATTACGCTTCTCTGTATCATTTAAATTAGCGTGATTGTAGCACAACTCTATAGAAAGTTTGGAATCCAAAACTTTGGTTTTTCTTTCATCATCTTTCTGAGCTTCTTTACTTATTGATAACACAAAATAGTCCTAGATAAATTAAACATCAAAAAAGGTCGTTGGCTTGAATCTTAGGTGGCTTACAAAAGATTGATTTAGGGTATGTTTAGGGATAATTTAGTTTTTTTTTTGTAAAAGTTGTTATAAATATATTGGTGGAAAACCAACCTTTTTAAAGTTATTGTCAGCAATGTAAATTAATTTTTCAGAAAAAGTCAGACAATAGCTTTCTTATAGCTACCATAATTTAGCAATTTGGTCAATACATCATAGAATTTTTTAGATAACAATAAAAAAAATAGCTAAATATAATTATAGTGGAAGTTTAAGAAGCAATGCAGCCAAATAGCTGCCTCAACTAGACCATTAGCAGTGAATTTGTCATAATTAATGTTAATATCAAAAGATAAATAACTAATTTTTTTTGTTTTTTTCCTCTTTATGGGCTAGTCATTTTATACCCATGTTACTTTTTCTTCTTCTAGCATGTCTATTATTATAATATTTTTTAACATCCATCTTTAATAGTTGTTCCCCGCATAAATGCTTTCTCTCATACGTTCAATCTTGAGTAACATGACTATTGATCTATTCAGCACAGAGGTAAATTGTACAAATCATTCCAATTGTCTAGAGGAACCCACGCTCGAGTTTGCTACATGCACCCGACCAAGTTGATTCTTTGATCGAGTTGGCTGAGCTGTCTTAGTCGAGTAGTATTGTCCTATCATCATGCGAGCTGGCTGGATGAGCACTCTAGCTAAGCAACTTTGATGAATCGGCTAGATGACCCATGTCATGATTCAAACCCGGTCTGCTATTTTTAGCCATATAATGCCAATGCTATTCTCCACTCATCCGGACATGACTTCAATGAAACCAAACCCTTATACTCTAAGATTTAATCCTTCTAAATCTCCTCGCTGGGCGAACAAAATTTCTGCCTTTGAAGAGGAAAAATATTGTGTCCGGAGACTGGACGCAAAGTTATGTCCGGACAGCGGACGCGATATACCAAACAGAGTGGAGGATGGGAAAAAAAAAACCTCATCCGGTGTATCGCATCAATTGTCCGGACGTAGCTTGCATCCGGACTCCGGACACAATATTTTTTCTTCAAAGAGAGATATTTTTATGAACCAACAAATGTATTCATGATGTAGCCAAAAAAGAGCTTTCATAAACTAAGTTCTTTGCAATAAATTTTAAACATTTTGCACAACATATTACTCAAGACTTGAATTTCGTGTTTGTTAATAATGAAATAAAAAAACCATCTAAAAATACACTATTCCACAATCATTACATTCCAGATTGGATCAATTGCTCGAGTAACACAATATCTAAGCAACTTCATGGACAGCAAATCCAAACGTCAATTCAATTGCTATCGCTCATTCAATTGCAATTAACATAGTATCAAAGCTTGGAAAATACATTTTATAAGTTACTCCAAAAATGATTCTTATCGTAGTACAATGCACCAGGAAAAAAAGGCAACAAATTTGAAAATTACCAAATTGAGAATACAGGAGCGGTTCTAGCTCTTACCGGGCTGGCAGGATTTCCAGTTGCGGTTGGTACGGTTTAGGCATTCCTGCAAACACCGAATGTGCATGTTTCTTTGGACTTGATGCAGAAGAAACAATTGGGGAGAAGGTCAAAAGATTTACCTGTAGAGCAAAGTACAGATTGGAGCATTCATTCAGCTGCTTAACATTTTCGTCCTCTTCGTCGGCTTCAGAGAGGTGGAGCGGCGATGAATGGGGTGAGGTGGCGGAAGCAGGAGGCGGGTCGGTCTTCGTAGAGGTTGCCATGAGGGATAGCGTATTTTACGCTAAAAACAATAAGAAAATAAATGCAAGAGAAATTTGTGCCATGGACGTAAATTCCCAAGAAATAGAAGAAGGGCATAGTTTGCATTAATCTTTGTATGCGATGTTCGATCTACATCGTTGATTACACGATTAAATTTTATTTTTTTTTATTTTAAAAATGAGGCTCATAGAAATATATTTTTACGATGATTGATAATGGAGATTGGTATGCATCCTTATGAAATAATTTTTCCGTCCACGAAGAGCTTTGACGGAAGCCATTAATATATTGGTACATATAGACCGCAGGAAAGTTGCAAAATATAGAAAGGCTGAAGTTTGATTTTTTTGGGTTTGACAAAAGCTAACATTTCATAAATGCATTTTGATATATTATAATTATTTTTTTAAAGAATAGATATATTTTTATATTATATTACTTTACTTTATTTTCATTAATATAATATCAAATTTGTTAATTTGGATTATTTGCTTAAAATCTCTTCGTGAAAAGATATATGACTAAAAATTTCATGCAAAATACT
>JXCR01139128.1:93581-126120 GCA_002079205.1 Phalaenopsis hybrid cultivar
GTATTGGAGCATTTTCTTTGGTTTGCATATTTTATTCATCATTTAGTTGACAGTTGTACATGATAATGCGCTCATGTTATCGCTTATTAGATCATGATAATGTGCTTATGTTTTTGCTTTGTGACATAAGTCTGGATTTATTAAATGTAATTACGGGATGAATTTACAAGATTTGTTTAGTCGTCGCTCGTGAGGCTGAGTTTCGTCACAGAGAATTTGATAAATCCAAATTTAGCCAACTTGATAACTCCAATTTACCCTAAAATTAAGTCACAACCAAACGCCTCCAAAGAGCTTAAATAAGGAAGAATTGTGTGCTATGTAGAGCCTTTTTATGGGCTTATGACTTGGTGCTTGGTTTGAAAGGATTGTTACCATTTTTATTAAATGTTCTCATTATAAAAAACCGAAATTTCGACTTTATTCGGTTTGAAAAAATCTAACATTTTATAAAAACACATGAGATATATTGTAATTATTTTTTTTTTAAGAATAGAGATATTTTTTTAATTATATTATTTTATTTTATTTTCATCAATATAATATCGAATTAGTTAATGTGAATCATTAGATTAAAATCTGTTCATGAAAACATATATGACACAAAATTTCATAGAAAATACTTATATATTTTCTTGAAGTCATTTACCGTACCCTGTTGTTATGGCCTTGATACTTAAAATCATTTGTTTAAAGTCTTTCCTGAGCTTAGTATTAAGCTCTAAATTGTGGCTTAATTGGATTNACAATTCCAATATTAATAAGAAATAATTAACAGATATTTTTTTATTGGTTTAGATGCTCTCACTAGCTTATCCTAAAAAATTATAAGATCTAAAGAACCTACATCCCAAAACACCCTTGTAGAGATTTCATGTGATCAACGTTATATGCCATGTTTCAAGGTAGCTTTCTATCTTCACCTATATCTAAATTTACTATGGTAACCCTAATATCTTACATAAATCTAGGATTGTATTTGAGTAATTGATGGAACACATATGGATGCACGCGTGTGCAATAGTGGAAAAAATTGCACATATTGGACGTTGTGGGTCACCAACACACAACATTATCGTTTTATGTGATTTCAATATGTGCTTCACTTTTGTGATGACCGAATGGAAAAGAAGCACATATATTCAAATATGTCATGTGAACTCACAAATACAACTTTACGAAGCCTCCTCCAAGTTTGCTTGAATATGAATAAATAAAATATGTATTGCATTATAGTACTAACAAATAAGCTCGCAAGTGAAAAATATTATTTGATTTATACTGGATATCAATTACGAATATGATATTTCAAGTTCTTTGCTGATACAAAATATCATATTTTAGATTTTGAAAGAGTCGATAAATGTAACTTGGGGCTGAATGAGATGCTTAATAAGAGGCACCCATTTGTACTTGATATTATTGAAATGACATTTGGCATTTGGAAAAAAGAATAGCTATTTTGTGTGATATATCCATCTCCTTTTTTAATAAATAAGTAAATATTGTGATAGCTATGATGGCTCTTCACAACTACATTATTTGACATCCTTCACGTAACAATATTTATTCAATAATGCAGACGAGGACCAATCACATATCACTATCGAGACATACAAATATAGTCTAGCCCTGTCAATGTCACAAGTTAAACTTGATTTACATGACTCTTGTACACAAGATGAGGAAGATGTTGCGGAGATGATGGAGTTGAGAGAGCAAATTACAAGTTCAATAGTTAGTGGGTGAAAAATTTTGCACTGCATTTTCTTTATTTGTGTAATGTTTTGGAAAAGTAACTATTCTTTATTGTAATAACATTACATGCAATGATGTTCATGTGAAATTTTGATTCATTGCAAATTATTTTTTCACTTTTGTCCCAAATGGATGACATCTAGGCAACCGTGGGTTTAATATAGATTTTTAATGCTTGCATGTTTTTTTTTGGTTTTGAGGTCTATGATACCATAAATGACCTTAGGGGTTCTTCAAAATGGTCTTTGTGGTGATATGACTTTGTTACACATATGAGCTCGGTATTACATGATTTAAAGGCAAGCAAGAAACCCTATTTTTCAGTCAAATGACTGATGGGGTTCTTTTGGATGGCAATTTGTGGCTTTATGGTTTGTGACACATTCGAGCACGACTTTATGTGGTTTAAATGCAACCAAGATCCTATTTTTCTCTGATTATAATGATTGGGTTTTTTTGGATGGCTTTTGTGGTGATTTGCTTCTGTGGCACAATGTGATCAGTGTTACATGATTTAAAGACAACCAAGAACTCTTTTTTTAAAGGCCTACTGTCTTCTTATATTGATGAATTGTTTCTTGGTTTATACTTTCTCTGAGGCCTCACAACTTTGCAAAACTTTAATTGTGTATTTCTATTATTTTTTTTTGCTAATATTGCATCTAACGGTTTGTATTTTGTGATTTTAAACCTCCAGAAAAGATGAGCTTGAGGTCTTTCGGTGCCTCTAAAGTATTGTACTGCTACTGTGAACTGTAGTGTTCTCTGCTTACTTTGTGACATGAGCGTAGCTATGGGAGCCAATTTTACAAGAGTCCAAGGAATAGATCATGGGAGACAATTTTACAAGCGTCCCAAAAATAGATTAGAGAACTGTGAGTTCTTCAAGTGAGCAAATCAATTTGATGATTTCACCTCCAATAGTGATTAGACATGAAGAGTTTTGTTAGAGCAAAGATTATCTCATTAAATTAATTATTTGAATTTTAAATTCAAGATTATGATAATATTAAATGTTATTTTAATAGTTTTATTTTTAATTTTTATTGTTGTTACTCGTTGTTTAGTGAGTTGTAAATTTTAATTATGTAATATTCAAATTGAATATATATATTTTTTCTTATGAAATGTGCAACTAGAATTGATTATGTTATAAATAACACAATAGTATAGGGGTAGGAAGTTCTTTTTAACTTAAACAGCTGCGGCATTATTGCACAAAATAAACAGACATGCAGTTTTTCCCCATAGCTTCTTAGCACAACTGTTGTGCAATAGTTTTAAATAAATTGCAACCGTCCCAAATAAACTCTTAATTCTTAAAAAACATTTATTTAAAAACCATCCTCAGCTTAGCATTAATCTGTGAATTGTAGCTTAATTTGATTTGAGAGGCTTCTAAAGCCTATTAAGAATGGTATATTGGCCTTCAAGAAGTTTAAAATAAGTATTGTTAAATTTTCACGTGCATTTGGCGGTCAACTAAGCAAGCAAATGCCCTAAATTTTAGAAGACAAAATTAAATAAAATGTAGGCATTTTGATCACTAGGAATAGAATTGGAGCATTTTAAATTTATTAAATAATTTCTTGTGTATAGATTTGCTTATAAATTTTGTTTATAATGCCTCTTTTTAAGTCTATAAGTATAACTTTTAGGATTGTCTTATCTTCAAATATTCTACTCTTTCGATTTTGATCTAGTGTAACCACTTCTAATTTTCAATGAAATGCTAGGCGTTGTCTTCAATTTTTCCAAAAATACTTATTGTTAAAAAAGATGTTAACAACCAAACTTTAAATTGATTTATCCATTAAAAAAAACCTTTAACTCCTCATAAATCTTTAGGACAAAATTAAACCATAAATACTTGTAAGAAACTCATTTCTCAATCACTATGTTGTCTTTTGTTAAAACTGTGATTTGCAATGCATCTATGGATAAGAACAATTTAATGATAAAAAATTCAATACAATCATTAATTACAAACAGATATTTATGTCCCCACATTAGAAAGGCCATACTAGCTATAAGCTCTCCCATTATTTTTCCCTAAAAGCTATTTGATTTTCTTTAATTGCAACGTATAGGAATGACTGTATATACAATCTCTAGCTGTGCTGGTTGCTTTTGCAATATATTTGTAACATATCTGTCATATCAGTTTCCATGGGCTCAGTATTTTTAATGGCTTCTGATTTCTCACAATGCTCTCTATACTTTTGAAGGTATCTTTTAGTAGAACAAGCATATTTATCCAACCCAAGTAATTTCATGGCATGACATATATCTTCTCCACTTAAAGTTTGTCTATTTTCCTTGCGACACTTGTCAGAAGCTTCCCCAGTTATAAAGGCTATGAATTCCGATGCACACTCTTGCATGGTTTGCTTTGCATCTTTTGAAATCTTAGCTTTGGTTGGTAGAGCTTGCTTCATAATTCTTCCTATATTTGCAATTGGCAGTAGAAGATCCTGCACATTTCTGCACCCTTCATCTTTGGCTGTCGTCGTAATATTTGAGTCTGAGTTTTCATCCATTATCTTCACCTGGAAGCAAAAAAGATTAAAATGACCAAAACTCAATGCATTTAACATGGATAACAAATAATCTATGCAAAAATTTATCTTTTTCGCCATATAATTATAAGAACTGTAGCAGAGCATGCTTATAAGTCAAGTTTTGCATGAATGTCAGTACCTGGAAAGAGAAGGTCTTTATCTGGTTCAAATTTGATGCATTTCAAGATGTATTGCTAAGAATAAATAGTTGATTATCTAAATATTGTATTAGTCACGGTTGATGGCTTGTGACATGTTGTCTATCAGACAGAAGCAGGAAGATTAACATCATTGAATGTGTCGTGATCATGAACTACTAAATCCTTAATTATATAGTGATATAAGCCTAACATTGTTTGGTATGTCGGCTGGTGATTCATAAACCTTATTTGCTCCACTAATCTAATGTGCTTAGATTGCTGTTTCAGGATATCATATAATTTAATGAAGTATTGGAGCATTTTCTTTGGTTTGCATATTTTATTCATCATTTAGTTGACAGTTGTACATGATAATGCGCTCATGTTATCGCTTATTAGATCATGATAATGTGCTTATGTTTTTGCTTTGTGACATAAGTCTGGATTTATTAAATGTAATTACGGGATGAATTTACAAGATTTGTTTAGTCGTCGCTCGTGAGGCTGAGTTTCGTCACAGAGAATTTGATAAATCCAAATTTAGCCAACTTGATAACTCCAATTTACCCTAAAATTAAGTCACAACCAAACGCCTCCAAAGAGCTTAAATAAGGAAGAATTGTGTGCTATGTAGAGCCTTTTTATGGGCTTATGACTTGGTGCTTGGTTTGAAAGGATTGTTACCATTTTTATTAAATGTTCTCATTATAAAAAACCGAAATTTCGACTTTATTCGGTTTGAAAAAATCTAACATTTTATAAAAACACATGAGATATATTGTAATTATTTTTTTTTTAAGAATAGAGATATTTTTTTAATTATATTATTTTATTTTATTTTCATCAATATAATATCGAATTAGTTAATGTGAATCATTAGATTAAAATCTGTTCATGAAAACATATATGACACAAAATTTCATAGAAAATACTTATATATTTTCTTGAAGTCATTTACCGTACCCTGTTGTTATGGCCTTGATACTTAAAATCATTTGTTTAAAGTCTTTCCTGAGCTTAGTATTAAGCTCTAAATTGTGGCTTAATTGGATTTGAGAGACTTCTAAAAGCTTTTAAGAATGGAATATTGGCCTTGGAGAGGTTTACAACAAGTATAGTTAAGTTTTCATGAGCATTTGGCGGTCAGCTAAGCAAACAAATACAAATACCCTAAATTTTAGAAAACAAAAATAACATAAATGTAGGCATTATGATCACTTGGAATAGTTGAGCAATGTGGCTATAATAAAAAAGAGCACTTTAAATTTTATTAAATAGTTTCTAGTTTATAGATTTGTTTATATTTTTTTGTTTGTAATGCCTCTTTTAATTCTCTAGGTACAATTTTTAGGATTGTAATATCTTTAAATAATCTACACTTTTGATTTTGATCATGCACAACCAAAAATGGTCCGCACAAATCTCGAGACAATCTAAAGATCCATATCACTGAAAAAACTATAAGGCCTCATAGGTTACTGATAGTTAGTTTAGATAATTAAAAGCCAGCCTAGGCAACTTATAGCTAGTCCGGGCGATTAATAGCCAGTCCAGGCGACTGATGGCCAATCCAACAGGCTAAAGACTGTCAGCCGACCAATAGCCAGCCGACCGATTGCTAGCTGACTAAAGGGCTGGCGATTGACAGATGGACTGCTGATCGACTTAAGTTCAGTCTGACGACTAAAAAGTCACCCATGCCAACAACATATAAGCATCCACATCTGTGACTGAACAAAGTTCTAATATCCCTAACAATCTCACAAATATCAACGCGAAGCTCTCTCAACAGCAACCCCCAAAGGTCTGCAAATTCACCAACCAACAATAATCAGGCTATGGCCATCCAGAGGTAGATCGACTTCTATACTTAATATTGACCAGATTCCCAGGGCTAAGGCCAACAGACGTCCATATATAAAGTTGACTGACTTCCTAGAGCAAAGGTTGATCGGTGTTCATTAGAACAGGTGTTGAAATTAGTTATGGATTTGAAAAGGCAAGCTGAAAGACAATAAAATCCGTGATCGTCATATTAAAGTAGGGGTAAGTATACAATTTTATCTTTTGTCCCTCTATCTTTTATAAATAGAGGGATCATAACTTGTATTAAGGGTTTTTGCCTCTAGGTTTTTTTCCCTCGTTAGGCTCTTCTTTCTAGACCCACTCTCTCTCTAAGGAGAAATCTCTCCTCTCTCTTGTTACCCCCCATTTGTAAGAAATAAAATGGGTCACAAAAATCGAGAATACCTCAATTTGCCCATACGGGGCAAGTATGTATATGATGTACCCATATTTCTCCATATTTGTCTCTCTCTCTCTATCTCTCCTTCATGGTTTCTACCGCTTTTATCTTTGGGCATGCCTCACAAGAAAAATCTATATTAACATCCTAAATAGTGCGGTGAGTGTGGGGTATGCTGCCAATAAGAAGGGAACTGTGTCATCAAGGAGGAATACATCTCAGAGACAGTCCTAATAGGGAGCGCACGAAGGAGTTCACGCAACATTATATCTGGTGCTAAGAAATTCATCTCTATAGCATTTCTAGAGAGTTTGTTTTGAAGACAAAAACCACACCTCAGAAAAGGATGAACGACTCTCGATAGTCGGAACAATCCTTCATCGAAGGCCTATCGACGAGATCCAATGATGTTGAACCAATTGCAGGTGTCTGACATCTAACTCAGCTAATGAAGGGAGTATCATTCAAAAATTATTCATATGTTTATACGTAAATCTTATTAATATTTTCTCATATCCAATTGACATTTAGAGAACTAGAATCCAAGAAGCAATGTCGACAATGACCCAAAAGAGTTTCAATTGGCAAAATAGCTAGCAACGCTCCAACATCGTAAACCTTTGTCTCCAAACTTGAATCAGATAAATCTCTAGATTTCTTTCCCAGCCCAGAAGCCGATGCAAGGAGAAACAGACTCATGATTTTGAGACCCTCCACTATGCCTCATGAGCACAAAAATCTAGAGAGTTTAATCATTGCATGAAATTATGACAATTAAGATTTAATTTATTACTTTAAAATATTTCTTGTCTTTATTGTAGTTATTGTTATCAAGAAGAAAGAAAACTAAAAAACTTAATATGTACACTCAAATATGGTCTGCATAAATCTCAATCTAATATAATAGTCCAGATCAAATACAAAAAACTATAAGGTCTCACTCAGTCCAAGCAACTTATGGTCAATCTGACCGACTGAAGACTGCCAATAAACTGATAGCTAGCTGACCAAAGGATTCATGACCAACCGAAGGACTGCTGGCTGACTTAAGACCAGTCCGACAACCAAAGGGCTACTTAGGCTAACAAAAGACAGAAAACCATGTTAATGATAGAACAAAGGTCTAGTAACCCAAAACAATCTCAAAGTATCAATGTATGGCTCTCTCAACAACTCCCCCAAAGGTCTTCAAAATCACCAAGGAACAATAATTAGGCAACCCGATTGGCTAACATACTCAAAATCAATCCAATTTTCAAGGCGAAGGTCAACCGGTGTCCAAACATAGAGTCGATCAACTTTCTAGAGTGAAGGTCAATCGGTGTCAATACAAAAAGGTGGAAAACCCATTATGAATAGAAAAAGGCATATCAAAGGACAATAATATCCTATAATACTCCTATTAAAGTTTGGGCAAGCTTGTGATTTTACTTTTTGTCCCTCTATCTTTTCTAAATAGGCGAACCATAGCATGTATTGGGGGCCTTTGCTTCTCTAGGTTTTTTGCCTCTTTAGGCTCTTCTCTTTATACCCATTCTTTAGGAAGGGCTCTCTCCCCTTCTCTCTTGGAACTCCCCAATTGTAAGATATAAAATGTGTCACAGAGCTCAAGAATACCCCAGTTCACCCCTACGAGGCTAGTATGTGTGTGTTATTTCCTTCTTTCTCCCTTATTGTCTCTCTCTATTTGTCCCTCATGACTTCTATCACTCCAATTCTTGGGCATGCCTCACAAAATAAATCAGGATTAAATAGATTAAGTGTAACCTCTTTTAATTTCAATAAAATGTTAGACATAGACTTCAATTTTTCCAAAAAAAAAAAAACTTAATGTTAAACAAGATGTTAACAACTAAACTTTAAATTGATTTATCCATAAAAAAAACTTTAAAACCTCATAAATTTTTATGATAAACTTAATCAATAAATACTTTTAAGAAACTCATTTCTCAATCACTATGTTGTCTTCTGTTAAGGCTTTGATTTGCATTGCATCAATGGACAAGAACAATGTAATGAACAAAAATTTAATACATTCATAAGTTACAAATAGATATTTATGTCACCACTTTAGAAAGGCCATACTAGCTAAGAGTTCTCCCATTTTTTTTTCTATAAAGCTATTTATTTTTCTTTAATGGTGATGTAGAGGGATAACTTTATTTACAAACTCTAGCTGTTGATTGCTTCTGCAATATATGGGTAGCTGATCTGTCATATCAATTTCTAGTGGCTTCTAATTTCTCACAATGCTCTCTATGCTTATGATGGTGCCTTTTAGTAAAAAAAGCATATTTATCTAACTCAATTAATTTCATGGCATGATATGTGTCATCCCCACCTAGAGTTTGTCTGTTCTCTTTGTGACACTTATCAGAAGCTTCCACAGGGTATAAAGGCCATGAATTCTGATGGACAATTTTGCATGATTTCCTTTGCTTTTTTTGAAATCTTTGCTTTGGGTGGTAGAACTTTTTTCATAATTCTTCCTATATTTGCAATTAACAGTAGAAGATCCTGCACATTTTTGCACCCTTCAAATTTTGCATTATGTAGAAACGACTAAAATGACCAAAATTTGATGTATTTTGCATGGATAACAAAGAATATATGCTAATAAGGCTGCAGAAAACGTTTATTTTTTTTACTGGAAAAAATCTAAATTTTTAAAAGATTGATATTTTTGTCATATAATTATGAGAACTGTAGAAGAACATGCTTGCAAGTCTTTTTTTACATGAATGTCAACACCTGGAAAGAGAAGATCTTAAGCTGATTAAGATTTGATGCATTTTTAAATGTATCATTATGAACAGATAGCAGATTACCTAAATATTGTATTAGTCACCGCCGATGGCTTACAACTTATCTACCAGACAAAAGCAGGAAGATTAACATCATTGAATGTGTCATGATCATGAACTACTTAATCTCCAACTCTATATTGATATAAGCCTAACATTTTTTGGCCTGCCGATCGGTAACTCATAAATCTTGTTTCCCACTAATATAACGTGCTTAAATTTTTATTTCAAGATATCATATAATTTTAATAATTAATGGAGTTTTTGGTTTGGTTTGCTTATTTTTATTCATCATGTTGTTGAGAGCTGCACATGATAATGCTCTTCTGTTATCGCTTATTAGTCCATGATAAGACTGTCGATCTTATCCAAACTTTATTCATATAATTCAAGGAATCCCATGTCAGCCAACATCATGGATAGAAAATAAAATTTTTGCGTAGATTCAGGTATTCTAAAGGTGAATATCTTTGCCTGCTTCATTAATTGTTTTAAAACAGAAGGCAGGATTGATGATTGCAGCCCAAAATAATGCTATTTTGTATTAACTGATAAAGTATTCCAAGTTGGAAGTGGCAATTTGATTGCGTCCAGTGGGCGGTCACACACCAAAATCAAGCATGTTTTAGTTAGTTTTTGTGGTCTATATTAATGCAGGGGTTGCTTTATAAAGTTTTATTTCTTAATGATTTATACAATATGATTATATTTTCTAGATCAGTAGGATAAAAATGTAAATATTTGATTTGTGGAAGGGGAATACATGTTGCTCTGCCTAGGTACAACTTTCTTTAATGAAAGTAATAAATAGTTATCTTGAAATAATGAATCAACGAGCCTTTTGGAAAGAGCAATAATAATCCTTGTACTACTCCTAATATTAGCTTGCATTTATTCATAAGAATTTGTACTGGAACCCGTTTGTTACTTTGACTTTTCAACGGGAACTTGGGTTTGTGATCATCATTTGTGTGTGTGCGTGTGTGCGTGTGCGTGCGTGTGTCTGGTGGTTTGTCACAAATTATTCTTATGAAGGGAAGTAATAGCATGTTGGGAAAAACTAAATATTTTATAAACTCAAAAATCATAAAGTACAACTCTCAAACTCACACTAACTTTATTTAGAAACTGACAAATTTTTTTTTGAGACTTGATTCATAACCCACAAAAGCATGGGGTATTTATATATATTTTGAAGTAATCAACACCACACATTATTTATTAACCAAACTAATCTCAAACATTCATTATTGGCCTACCACACCTACCACCACACATTCATTGCATGTCCACCTAACATTGGCAATTCAATTTTGAACAAGTTTAATTATCAAAATAAGTTTATTTCGAACACAAAATAAATTTATTTCTTACAACCTCCCTTAAAGCTGATTTGTAACTCCAAGAATGCTTCAAAACCTTGCAAACGTTTATTTTTTTAGTGGCTTAGTAAATATTTTTGTCGCTTGATCTTGAGTACCTACTTCAACTCCACTTCTTTTCTTGCAACATATTCTCTTATGTAATGATAACAAGTCTCAATGTGCTTCCTTCTATTGTGAAAGATGGACTTTTTTTGTCAATGCAAGTGCTGATTTATTTTCAATATTTGTCTTGAAGAGCACCTCTTACAGAAATCATAATTTTTTTAATAAATTTCTTAGCTAAATAACATGACAAATGCATGAAGTATCTACTACATATTCAGCTTCACAACTTGTAGGTTGCTTCTTTGATTCCCAGAAGAACGTGGTAACTCCCATAAAGAGCACAAATTTGATGGTACTCTTTCCAACATTTAGATCTCTACCTCAATAGCTGTCACTTTATCCAACAATTTTATATTTAATAGAAAAAGAGCAATTACTGTTGATTGTACCTTTGATGTAATGAAGTATTCTATTAACAATCTTGAAATGAGTTATCCTTGGAGGTTGCATATAACGACTGATTACCCCAATTACATAAGTAATTTTTGGCCTTATATGACTTAAGTAGAGTAGACCAACAATGATACTTTATAAAGAGTTGGATTTACTTCTTTCCTTATTCATTTTTGGACTATTTGACTCTATATTCCATTTGTATTCCAGCGGGGTAAAATTCATCCATTTTGAACTTTATATGTGCTTCCTTAAAAAAACTTTCTTGAGTGTTAAATATGCATGATTTTCTTATTTCACTTCAATGCCAAGATAGTAAGTCATAAGCTCAATTTCAGTTATTTCAAATTTTTTGGCCATTTCTTCTTGACTCTTTAAGCATATTTAATATAATTATATGTTATATCAAGTTATTTATTTATAAGCACACAATTAAAAATATCTATTTTTTTGAACTTTATTATAAAATGCGTACTCATATGGACATTTAATGAGATTTTTTCTTTGAAATACTTTTCATTTTGAGTATTCCAAGCATTGATGCTTATTTTCAACCAAATAAAGCCTTCTTCAATTTTAAGATTTTCTCTTCTTGTATTTTTACTTCATATCCCAAAGGTTGCTCGATATATTTCTCCTTTAGGTACTTCATTAAGAAAATAAGATTTCATATCCATTTTATATTCCTATTTAACTCTTAATTATTAATCTAATAGTTTCAAGATGAGCAATAGGAGTGAATACTTCGTCATAGTGAACAAAATATTTTTATTTTATTCTTTAGCCACTAATCTTGTGTTGTATATCTCTATATCTCCTTTAGCATTCTTCTTCATTTTATATTCCTATTTAACTCTTAATTGTCTTTTATCCTTGAGGAAGGGTAGAGAGCTCCCATGTATCATTGTTTGTGCTTGCTTTAATTTCTTTTTCCATAGCATCTACTCATTTCTTGCTTTCAGCTACTTCTTGCTAGCCTAAAGGTTCACATTCACAAAAATAAATAAATAAAAATAATGTCATATTGATTATTAGTTACCTCATACATATCTTGTAAAATTACAAAATATGGTTTCTTCTCATTTAAAATTTCACATAAAGATCTCGTTGATGTTGATCAAACATATGTTCTTGTTGATGGGCTCCTATGGTTCTTCTCTTACAATCTCTTTAGTTTTTGGCTACTTGTTTTCATCTTCTTTTTCAAAATAGGGAATAAATTTATATTCATCTCTTTATGTTTCTCTATCCCAAATATCCTTTCACTAAACTCCACATGACGACTAATAAGAGTTTTGTCATTAATTGTATGATAGAGTTTGTAACTTTTAGGGCTCGAGTCCTAGCCTGTTGACACATATCTTTCACTTTTATCATCATGTTTTGCTCAGTTTTTCATCTGGAATGTGAGCATATGGGATGCTTCTAAGGTTTCTAAGATGAGAGATTCATGGCTTCCTTCCACTCCATGCTTTTTGAGGGTCACTTGATGTACACTTATTGTAGGGGAACAATTTATTAAGCAACTTGAAAAATCAACCACTTCAGCTTTTTTTTTTTGGGCATTCTCTTACTTTTGAGCATTCTTCAATCCACGTTGAAAATTATTTTATTATTTGTTTTTGTTATTCCATTTGCTAGAAAAATATTGGCACTGTTAAAGGATGATAAATTCCATAATCTTCATAGTAAAATTAAAGTTCATAAGATGTGAACTGTCATCCACAACCAGATCTAATGGTCTTGATGTTAATGTCACTTTTCTTATCAGCAAGAGCTTTAAACTTCTTAAAAATTTGAAACACCTCTGATCTCTCATCAGTGTGTATGAGCTCGAGTCTCTTTTTGGCTCTTGGAGTTGACTCCTTTGTAAAGCTTTTGCGAGATTGCTTTTCTATTAAACATCTGTCATAAATTTGATGAGGTTGATAGATGTAGGGTAACATATCACCATCTCCTTCTTTGGTAGAAGTTCAACGCATTCCAAAGTTCAGATGTACATATAGTAGATGACATTGCAGTGATGAATCATTATAATAGGCTTTTAAAACTTTACAACATCACACTGAATATCAAAAATAAACATTCTTTTTTTGACATAGGTACCTTAGCGATCAAACTAATTATATGATTTTTAATAAAATAATTATTGTTAAGTGAATGACATATTATTGCTCTAATAGTTGGCCTGAACTCAAAATACAATTCTTCACATTGGGTACAGAGTAAAACCTGAGATGAATTGATGGCCTTCATTCTTCAAACATATTAGAATTTTAAACTTACCTTCTACCAATATTTTTCTATTCATTTCTAACTGAGACATTTCCCCTTTTTGCTTCATAAAGCTCTACAAGCATGCTTCTTTCACCACACGTGATTCTTGCACCAATTTAGATATATCACCTATTTGTTTAGTCTTTATCTTTGTCCTTGCATGTTAATAATAAAATTCATTCTTCTTTATTTTTATGTTTCTATAAGATTGGTTTTGTGTTCCATTTTTTTATATGTTTACATTAAACAACATAATGACCAATTTTTTTATGATTATAGCATTTAATTTGTGATTTGTTATACCTTGGCCACAAATTTTCTCTTACACAACCCCTTGATATTTTTTAATTTCCACTTCTACCTCCATTATTGAAGTTGTTAAAATTATTGTCATATGCACTTTTTCCTTCTCTTCCTTATGCACGACCACGTCCTTGACCACCGCATCTTTCTCTTTAGCATTTGTCCATGTCAAAGATTTCTTCTTTCAAATTGAGTTTCTGAAGTTGCAACCTTGCTTCTTATTTTTTTTCTTCCTCTTCACAACAGGGTATTTGACCTCATGGAGCTCAACTTCCATTCTTAACCCATAAAAGATATCAATTTGAAGCTTCCTTCGCGACTCCAGGAACTTCTTCGTAGTGAGACCATTCCATGCCTCATTTCATAGGGACCTCAATGTGGCTCTGTTTCATTATATTTCATCTATATCTTATTTTCATTCATTTCATATCCTTTTTGCTTTTGTGCCATTGACATAACATATGTTATATTTGTTATATCTATATAGATAATAATGTTAAGGAATCAATATATAATAATCGATAAATTACAAAAGAAACAAAGGGAGGAGGTTTGTGATGATTTTGAAATCTTTTCTACTTCGTAATTCATTATCCTTATGCATGAAGAACATAAATTTGATCGTTGTGGTCGGGCTCCATTATGAATTTATGACTACAAGTCTCCATAGGGCCTTCTTATCTTTTCCTTCTTGGAGCTCATATTATGGAAGAAGGAAGTGAAAAGAAGGTATCTGCAACATTCAGTTTTAGTGTGCGACAACTCATGATATTCATGTCAATCTATTATGCGCCTCTGTATCTAGCATTAGGTAGACCTTATATAATAAACGTCTTTGTTCTACCATATCTTTTATTTTATTTTTTCTGGAATAATCATAATTTTTTTATAGTATGGATCTACTCACAAAAATTCAAAGTGTAATCTCAACATTCAATGTTTATTCCTAAATAATCTAATCTTTTAATTATTCAATCATTTCATTTTACCAAGTTCCACGTTAGCCAGATTAGTCAACATTCATACATTTTAATACAACAACAAGATTTTATTTTTTAACAATTAGTTTTGTTGGTTGGATAATATGTCACATTTTATTTATGAAATAGGTTGGATTGGTATTATTCTGAATATCATTATATTTGATCTAATAAGTATCTTGTGTCAGAATGGAGAAATTATATGGATGAAATCCTTAGTGTCCTCTTATTTATTACCTGTGTTTCATATTTAGGTACATTGTCTTCGATTTTTGTCACTAAGAAACTAAAATATAAAGAAACCTCAGAAACGAAAGAATCAGGAAAAAAAAGGAAGAAAGCGACGTATATACAGCTAATAAAATGAAGGAGACTAAATAAGAATAAGATGAATTCATCGAAGAAAAGCATAACCTTTGTTTAGAGGCAAAAGAGGATTTAGACAAAATATATGAAACTGGAAAAACAGGAATTTCCCTTTCAAGAGGCACATTATCAAGATAGCTATTTTTCTTCATAAGCTTGTAAAAAACCCAATAATTACTCCACGCTCTTTTTTTTTAAATCTTTAGTTTATTTAATAGTGGTAATAATATACTCAAAATTTAGATTAAGAGAGCAAATAATTTTCTAATAATTTTTAATTCACTCACATCTTCATCAATTCTTTTTAATTCCATGATAATAATCAACACTCTAGAGAAATAATATAAATTAATTTAGATTCTTCATGAATAAAAGCTTAAACTCACATATAGGAGTTTGAAGGTAAAACTTCTTAACTTGACCCACTCTTTTGTTGCAAGTTTGAAGCTTCCCTTATACTTCTTTGTTGTGGTTACACTAGACATCTTCTCGAACCAATCTTCATTCATCACTTAATAGATGAGATAGAGAGCTTTTTGTCTCTCTTTATTGAATCTATCAAAGCTCATCTCTGAGTTTAAGATAAAGCAACATCATCTTGCTTTCTGTAGCGCTTCTCAATGATATCCCATGCATCATGTGATCCTAATAGAGTGTTCATCTTGATGCTCCACTTATCATAATTGGCTATGGTAAGTATTAAAACTTGGAACGGGGCCATTCCTCCATTCGGCATCACTCCGATACCACTTTGTTGGACAAAAAAACAAAATATTTCATAAGCTCAAAAATTACAAAATACAACTCTTAAACTCACACAAACTTATTTAGAAGCTTACAAAAATTTCTTTGAGACTTGATTCATAACCAAGAAAGGTACGGGATACTGATACATGTTTAGAAGTAATCAATACCACATATTATTCACCAACCAAATTAATATTGCCACATCATTATTCACCTACAACACCTACCACATACGCATGCATCACATGTCTCACCTAACACTGAATTTCGACATATCAAATTTTCAACAGGTTTTCAAAATAATTTCATTTCTAACACAAAACAAGTTTCTTTCTAACATAGCATAGACAAAAACACCACTCAGGTCAAGGTTCAAACAGTTATAAAAAATAAGAAATCAACTTAATTTTGGAAAAAAAAAAAAGATAAAACTTAATCATGTGTTTAGGGTGATTTCAGTTCAAGATGAGATTAAATTATTTGAAACTGCTTTGCAGTAAATGAATTACACTTAATACTTAGTAGAAATAAATGATTTTTTTATGGCATCAATAATTATTAATGAACTTAATAAATACTAGTTTTTTGCTGCTCTCCAACTCATAAAGTAAAGTAAGAGGCAATTCAAAAGCTTGTCAAATTGCCTTTCAAAGATCCATCTAATTTGCCAATTCATCAACTCACTTCCTCAGTATTTCAACAACTGATCAATTCAATTAATTAATCAACTCATCTGCTCTCCTATTTATCATTTCATCATCTCCTCAAATCCTCCATTCTTCATTTTGCCAACTTGTCAACTCAGCTCTTCCCCAGATTCATCAACTCATTAACCCACCCACTTATTTACCAAGAAAATAATTAATTTAGTATTTAGATAGTTTAGATATCATCACTTCATTTTTTTTTTGGAAAACTCTTAAACCTATTATTAAGAAAAGGACAATAATTACAGAACAAAAAACTTTCAGAAACTCATGAAAAAGAAACATTGGAATCAAAGGGAAAAACTAAGTTGAATGCATCCAGTAGAGTTCCAGCCAAACTGAGCCAGGCAATATGAAGAAAGGGTCCAAACATCCAACTAGACTAGATAGAAGGAGCAAATATTACGTGCGCACACGACACAGGTCGCCTTTTTTGTTTGTTGCGCCGACGTGCGTGGGCACCCGCGTAATATTTTTTTCCAGCAGAAGACACCCAATCCAACCAGTCTAGCTGGTGAAATCATCAAATTTCTTAAGCTCTCAAAAATTGCTGTTGAGACAAATCCAAGGCAACCAGAAATACATTAAATAAACAAAGCGTGATTTGATACCTAACACTCAAATCTTCTGTATTTACATATCTAACACTTAATTTTCAATCTTGACATATGTGCCACCTTATCTGTACGTGAAAATATATATTTCTTTTTCTTAGAGAAAGTTGAGCCGAGAGGGCAATATGCCAAATCGCGACTTCACAGTGAGAAATTACACATTCAACCAATATGACACAGGTAAGTGAAAAAAAATATTGTTCACTTTTAAAGTTAAAATAGTGGTATTTTTTATGTGAGATGAAATTTTGGAGTGATGTATAAATGAGAAAAAAAATCAAAGTTTAGATGTTTGATATGTAAATGCCTAAGAATTATGTGAATGCCCCATCAATAAATCATTCCATCTGACAATGCCTACCTAACTATTAGTTTTTCGACAAATTCATGGTTACTATAATGATTTTTTTAACAAATCCATGTCTCAACATGATATTCATTTCTCATACTCGTACTCATTGGTATCTGCCATAACCATCCGGGAAGGACTATGTAAATGGACAGATAGATGAAAGCATAAATTTTTCACTTATTAAAAGAGCAAGGTTTCGGCTTTGTGGGTTCCGATTTTTCCTGGCTACGGCTTCTTGAAACACGCCTATCATTTGTTCCCTCATTTATAGCATCAACTGTTCCTTCATCTCAATCACTTGCTGCCGCAAAAATTCCCTTGTGTTTTCCACATCTAATGCTTGGCTCTGTGTTTCTTGAATGGTTGTTTTACCATTGCACTATGCTCCTCTTCTTGTTGATGATATGATTCCACATTTACCGCATCTTTAAGAATTTTGAATCAAAAAATGTATGAGAATGACACCCAAGGAATATAGCATATAAGGAAGGAGTTGCGTGAGTAAGGAGGGATGAACAGTAGAAGTAGGAGTGTCTAGAATCTTTTTCTTATGCAATGGTCTCCTATTAATTGTTATAGGAGATACCTTTAACAAATAATTACCTTTAGGTTCCCTTTCTATATAAAGAGACACAGGGGTACCAAGATCATCTATACAGTACATTTAAATAGACTAATAAGTAGTTATTGACTGAAGACGGTGATCTTTGTTCGTTGCACCCGTACTTCTTCTTTCGGCAGTGAAGGCTCCTCGGTTGAGTGTTCCTGTGACTTCCTCTTAAGCTCTAGTTTGTTCGTTTGTTCGTTGGGTGATAGAACATCTCCCATTTGATTCATTTTGTGGGCATCTTTCGTTCAGCCTCCATGTCAGTCAGCCCGTCAACTAGGCGAACGACTCATCAGAGTCCCATGATGTTCCCCTTGCCTTGGCATACATTTTCTTTTTAATTAATTAATTTAGTTCGTTGATTGATCTTGCACACTTTGACCGACGACCCATCTCATCTGTCGTGTACTTCCATTTTGCTTCGAGATTTGTGATCCTGATGCATTCAACCAAAATGACACAGGTAAGTGAAAAAAGTATAGCTCACTTCCAAAAGTTAAAGCAGTGATTTTTCTTATGCGACGAGAAATTTTGGGATGATATATATACATATATATATATAAATGAAAAAAAAAAATCAAACTTTACATGTTTGATATGTCAATACTAAAGAATTGGGTGGTGCGTATGAGAATGCCACATAAATAAATTATTCTACTAACAATATATACCTAGTCAACTATCAGTCTTTCAAAAAATTCATGGTTACTATATTGATTTTTCTAACAAATTCATGTCTCAACATGACATTCATTTCTCATACACATACTCATTATCATCTGCCATAACCATCCGGGAAAGACAGTGAAAATGGACAGATGAATGAAAACATAATATTTCACTTTACCAAATAGCAAGGATGAATGCATGGTATCCAATTATGAATAATTTAAATGAAATTTTAATTTTTCATTTTCTACTTCTTTTATTTCTACCCAGGGACAAGGCTTGTCTACTTGTAGAAATTTTGTTGGAAAGGATTTTATTTTTTTTTTTTAATCAAGAGTATATGATAAGGGACCCAATTTCCTGCGTTTGGAGGACGGGCACGACTTTCGCCTGCATTGTTTTGGAGGATGACTTTTCTTAATAGGATTTAACCTGACATTTAACGTAAATCCAGCCAAATATAAAAAAAAAAAATTGAAAATTAAATCCAACGCTTCGTTAAATCGATTTTTTTTTAGTTCCATCATTTTTTCTCTTTTACGATGTAAATCTAGATTTAATAAATCAAATTGCGAGGTGGATTAAGGATTTGTTCCTCTGTTACTCTTGAGATCCATCTCCGTCGCACATATTTTCCAGATTTACTGAATTTGATAAATCTTATTTAACGTAAATCCAGGTTGCAACCCAACACCGCTCAGATGTTCATGGTTAGACTCATTAGTTTGATTCTATGCAGCTCGATATAAAAGAAAATAAAATGAATATAAATTTATAGATGTAATTGAAAAGGAACCACCTTAGAAAGTAATTTGATAAAAATCTATCAATCGTTACCATTAGTGATTGGAAAATTGAAATTAATGTTATCGTAAAGTATATTTTACTACTGTGAATGATGACTAATAAAATATAAATAGGCTTAAATAATAATTTTTTAATTTATTAAATAGGACAACAGAATAAAAAACTATTTTTTTCATGAAGACTTCTAACTTCCCATGTTAATCAATTATACTCTCTGGAAAATTGTGGTTAAAACCTAATTTGATGCAACCAAATCATACTCAAACTTGGCATTCCAAGCTCACTCAATCTAACCTAGCATGTAATGATTGTAGCAAATGAATCAATGTAAAGTTAAATACAATGATATATATATATATATATATATATATATATATATATATATATATATATATATATATATATATATATATTAATGAGAAGAAAACATAGAATTTTCTCTAATAATTGGAGCATGCCAACAAGTCATGCCTCTCCTTGGTGGGAGGACTACTTTTCCCCAAGGTATTTTTTTTTCTTTGATAATAATTTCTCTTCTAATGCTCATGGGCACATTTTCTTCAACATTTTAAAGTGATCTTAGAACCTTTTCCATTCGATAAAGCTTAACCGATCAAATTCATAAGAACCTCCATAAGGCTCTCAGCCAAGATTATTAGGCTATCTCAAGCAAGTCTAGTATCCGCTCCTTTCACAAAAGCTTAAATAACTCGAACCTCTGCCAAAATTTCTATATCAAAATTAGATATCCAAAGCTATGTTTCTATAATTACAACCTCACATGAATTAACCACCTTTAAACCCATTATAAAGGAGTTAAACAATATAATCTCAAATTTGGTCTCTTTAAGTTAGTCTTTGTTTTTCAACCTTCACAATACAATAAAGAGAATCCCCTTCCACCATCTGCTCAAGATTACACCTCCATATCTGAAATAACCATCTATTTCCATCTCAAGCCATCACATTATTGAGAGAGCATTTTACCATCATCAACAATATTATCATAGCAAAGCTTGGGAGGATAATTATTAATTAATACCTTGGAAAAATTTTTCTACTTACATAAAGACTTGAATTTACTGAGACCATATCTCTCATTTCTTTTCCCAAAAAATAAAATAATAAATATGATCTATAGAGTCCATAAAAGTTTTAGGTTTTCATTTAAAAAATGATGGCTCAAGCTCAAGCCATACAAGAAAAAAAAATAATAAGCAAAAAAATGTATTTAAGTATACCATTAATGTTAGAAAAAATACATTTAAATTTACAAAAATAATAGGTACAAATTTATCATATTATTTAATAGCGTTATATTTTAATTTCTTAAAGTTTATTTATTTTAATTGAAATAAATTTCAACTTGAAAATTCTAAGTGTTTTAAATTTAACATGTTTTTTTTATATAAAAATGCTTAATATATTAAAAAATAACCAAAAACATAATAAAATTAGTGTTTTAACAAAATCTTAAATTTGAATTTTGAAAATGCTTTAATTTTATTAGATTCAATTGATTCTTTAGAAGAGATTTGATATTTTAAACTTCATACATTTCATTAATATTAATAATAATTTTAATTATTTAAACATTAGCTACTTTTATTAAAATTTAATTAGAGATTAATTTGAAAAGTTCTAATAAGTTATTATAGCAACTTTATGTAGCCATTTTATAGCTATTTTAAAAGCATTTGAAACAAGTTTTTTATAAACATTGGCAAAATTTTTAGATGCTATAAAAAAGATATTAGGGAGTATTAGATGCAAAAGTCTTCTAAATACCCTCCCACATTTCTTACTTCTCAATTTTTTTTTAAGGTAACATATTCTTAGGAGATAAGATTTAAGGGCAGATCAAAATCTCTCTAAAAGCTTGAGATTAAACAAAGCCATATTATTTGCAATATTTTGGAAGAACTTTCAACTGATTGTAAAAAAAAAATTACTTTTAAGATTTTATGTTTTATTTTCAATACTAAACTTTTGCTAGTATTAAATAGTTTGATCTTTTTTTCATTATCCTTTTCATAACTTATAAAAAATTTTAAGAAATCAATAATATTTTGTTAAACTTAGTTTTTGTGTTTCTCTTTGCCGAAAAGAAATCATAGATTATAAGGGTTTTATCTACCTTAAGAAGGATGCCAAACTAAGAGTTGTAAGATTGAAAAGGTGGAATCCTAGATAAGGGAGTAAAGGGAATGACAATTGCATAAACTTTTGTGTCTATCTCTTGCTATTTATTACTTACTCCAACAAATTTCATAAAATAATTTCTTTTTAGCAAATAAAAATTATAGTTTCACACTCATTTTATTTTTTATAATTACATACAAATTTAAAAGAGCACCAATTCAACATCTTCCCCTCATAGTTGAGACATACATTTTATTTGTATGAGATCCTTAGCTCTATTTTTTAAAATAAATTGTTAATAAAAAAATCTACTCATATGGTACACAGATTACTCTTTAGCAATATTGATGATAACTCTGCAGTAAATCTTTCATTTTTAGATAATAAAATTATATTTAATTATTAAAATTTTTCTACTTGTGAATTTTATAAAGAATGAGATCATTGCAATTTGAATATGTTAACCTTAACATATAAACCATAAGTAAGGATTTAAATTCTAATGTGGATATCGATTGGGATAGAGCATAAGAAAATAAACTCTAAGGCCAAGAGTGATTTATATAGTGCCTTAAAGCATGGTTATTTGATACTTTCAACGCTTGAAAATACTAAAGATATTTTTGATAAACTTATAATAATTTATGAATGAACAAACTTTTTTAGAATGAAATCTTATGAGTCTTTTAGTGATAAGAATGTAAGATTAACAAAGATTTCAAACTCATTATACTCATTATATATAATACAAATAAATATGTATTTGTTCTAGAAAAAAATTCATTACTAATTTAAAGATCTAGTTCCCGAGGAAAATAAATTTAAGGAATCAATTAATTTTTCTAATTATTCACTTGATCAATTGTGACATGCTCATTAAGTTGATAAGCAAGCAATAAAAGAAAGAGAAGAAGAAAAAAATTTAAAGTGGAAAGAAAATATAATGAAAAATTAATAGCTTAATAGATTGAAGATTCAAATATAACCTCATGTAAAACTGATGGAGAGACAATTGAGATTGCTATTCTATATAGATGATTAGGATCCAAATGACAAATGATGTCTGGAGAAGATAAGAACTTATGTTTATAAACAATAATGCTTATAAAAGTGATGGAATAAGGTGCTTTAATTGTGTAAGAAACTTGCTTGGTTAATGAAAATAAAGCATAAGAGAAGAGAAATGATAAGAAAGAGAGAAAACAAAAAAAGAAAGGGGTAAGAAGAATATCATATGGGCCAATTGAGATAATAATAATTTCTTCTTTCAAATATTTTGATGAAGAGGTAAACATATGTTTTATAACCAAAGAGACGAATTTCTATCATCAAGTATGTTTTAAAAAAAAAACTTTTAATGAATTTGATAATTTATTTTAAGGGTTTTCGAAAGAATATTAAAAATTAAGGATAAAAATTTTAAAATTATTAAGAAAATAAATAAATCTAACTATGCATTACAACAAATTAAATATAATTACAATATTTAAAATAAAATTACACTTGTGAAAATGTTTTATTTAACATAAAAATTAGAAAGCAAAATATTTTACTAAAGGTTGAATTGGATTTTTTTTTTTTCAAAGTCTCATTTTAGCACAAAAATAAATACTAACACTTCATACGAAGGGTCTAATGATAAGAATTATTCTCATACACATTGTACACATTATTACACTCAATATAATCGTCATCAGAAGCTATATGCAAACATCAATATTTTGTGTAATTTCTATTACAAACAAGCATACATTTATACAAATTCTCATGCAAGCCTTGCATAGTTTCATGTATATTCATTTGATGTTTGGAACCAAGGAGTGTTATTCCTACACAAATAATACATATTTCATCTAAGGCATATAATTTGAAGGGGGATCAATAGAAGTTCAAGTTCCCAATTTAACTCATGTTTTTTAATAAGGATGAATTTTATCTAATACAAATGAAATCAAATGGTACTTGAATAGTGGATACTTAAGGTACATTATTGAAGATAGAACTAACTTTGCATTTTTGGATTTAAATGATGATGGTTGTCACATTTGGCGATAATAATAAATAAAATTTATTAAATTCAGACTAGTATGTAAAAAAAATCACCATTAACATGATTAAATTCATTATTGCTTTAAATATAATTAAATTTTTATAAATTAATTATGTTATAATGGGTTAGAAGTTTCATTTTTGCACATCCTATTGTGTTATAAGAGAAAATATTTAAGATTGCTTTACTAAGGAATGAGTTTGATAATTTATTATTATTTGATATGAAAATTAGAAGTAGTATAAATTTTATTTGTTTAAAATCCAACATAGGTTATGCTTGATTATGGCATAGAAGGTTATGCCATTCAAGCATGCTTACACTACAAAAATTTATAAAATTGAATTCTAGAGTTGGACAACAAATACTTAATTATGATTTTTATCATACTTATGATGCTTACATGAATGATAAACAAACTAAAAATTATTTAAGAATAAGACTATTTTGATAAATACTAGAGCATTAGAGTTACTTCATACATATCTATTTTGACCTATTAACACAATTAGCTTAAAAGTTAAAATTTCATTATGTTTTGCATTAGAGTAAAAATCTCATTATTATTTTGTGACGAGTTCGAATCGCACGTATTACTGTTTTGGCTCACCTTCCTAGCAAAAAAAAAAATCCCCACCTATTGACTTGCCCCTAATTTCCATCTTAATCTTTAGTATTAAATAAGAAGGTTGTCTATGAAAAGTAAGAGATTGTATTTAAATCCTTCTATCTTCCAGGCTAAACAAGTATGACCAAGCTTTTCTTCCCGTTCCATCTGGGAGTTGAATCATCTTGCAGAAAAGGTTGCCAGATCAGGTTCTCACCATTCTTGGCCACTTTTGGTGCTTCACTCTCCATATAACGCCCCCAGGTGACGAGATACAAGCCACAGATGATCAGAACTCCACCAATAGCACTTGAATCACATCATGTAAGTTAGCATTAATAACTAAATTAATGCATATGCAAGCTTAATATAGAATTAAGGGAAAGCAGCACGGCAAAGTTAAGTTAATCCAGAATTCAATTCATGGGAATGGATGCAACCTTCCAAGGTAGATGGAGCTTCCGAGAAACATTGTCGACAGAAAGGCAGACATCGCGGGCTGAAGAGGATTGTACAACGCTACCAAAGCCGGTCCCAATATTTTGTTGGACCATGCTATTAAACTATAGTTGACGGAAGAAGAAAAAATTGCCTGGAAGTAAAAAAGCTGAACTGTTAGACAATTCAAATGTTTTGTGGTGATATCATCAGCCAATGTTACATTTAACTGAATATTTTCTGACAACACATTTCTTAATTTGGGCGAAGTTAGCTGGAGAATGAAATTGTTTAAAAATTAACGATTGGAAAGAAAGAACTATGATTATAGTCATTGCCACGATGATAAGTAGTGTACCCAACCTTCGAATGACATATACAGGTCATTGGTTAAGGATGGGCAAAAAGGGGAGTCTCATTGAAACATTTTTTAAGGTAGTCCAAAAAATTAAACAAAGCAGTATTCAGGATTCTACTTGCCCTTCAGATGACAATAAAGTGAAATAAAAATTCAGAAAACTATAACTTTTATCCCATCCACAAGTGCGAAAAGCACTGTATGACAGGAAATGTCTGGGTCTTTGCCAGGCCAAACTCACTATCGCGGAGTCACCCCAGCAGCCCGCTCTCCCAATCAGTCGACCACCTGGGCCGGCCAACTCCACAAGCTGTCCGGCCATCTCTACAAGCCGGCTAGCCACACGGGTAGGCCTCCTTGGGTCGGCCGCCGACAGCAACCCGGACGGCCACCCACTTCCTCCGGCCGACCACCTCCTTCCACCGACTGACTACCTTGGGCCAGCTGTTTGCATCCGACAACCCCACCGACTGAAAAGCTCCTGAAAGATCGATCTGAGCAACGAAATGAACAAAATACCCTGTACTGCCCTCCTCAAAGCAATAACACTTTTGTAATATTATTTTTTACTCTTTAACTTAAAAGAAACTTGTAGCATGTAAAAGAATCCCGGCTCTATCTCTTTCTTCTCTCTTGAGCTCTCCTCTCCTCTCACCCCGATGAAGGGAGAACTCTCCTTTCCTTGTAATCATGAATAAAATAGATCAAAGAGCCTAAGAACACCCATCTTCACCCGCCACTGGGCAAACCTTTCTCTCTTTCTTTCTTTTTCCCTTATGTGTCTTGGGTGTTGTGTTTGTGGAGCTAAAGCACCCAGGTTTTTCCAAACAAGCTTTGGGAGCCTAAGCTCCCATGTAAGGCATTGCTTCTTTTGGGCGCAAACAGAGAAGGGGGCTTTTTGCCATACTTGAGCTCCCAAATGCCCAACTATGCAGGGCGCGATGCACTTTTGTACCCGATGTAGTCATCACTATTTGTTGGTTTTAATACATAAATTTAGAGTGGTGTAATGTATGTGTTGGGTGTAGGTCCTCCTTTGATGTTCTTTAACAAGTTCCTGGTAAAGAAGAGGATTTTTAGAATCTACGCATGTGTTTTAGCACTTTGCACCTAAGAACAGGCAAATACACCTGAATCATTCGTTGTACGTAGCTTTTGTAAACATTCTTTTGTGGATATTTGACACAATTTATTTCGATCCAACTTTGTTTGGATATATGTGCTTGAGCTATCCTAGCGAAGTTTGTCACACGGAGGTTCTCCACATTATTTCTCTTATTTATCTATCTTTGTCATAAGTCCTAATTTTTCGATTCCTCTCTTCTCATGATCATTCATTTGATCTGAAAAGAGAAACTTATTCAGAAAAAGAAACATACAATGATAGATAAACGGACGGCTTCTTTAAAAATAAAAAGAGAAAGGAACGAAAACATTATGTTAAATGAAGAAGTTTGCAGAAATCCAGCAATGGTGAATCTTTAGGTTTTGCATTAAATGTTGATAATATATGAAGGAATCTGGGCAGGAATACTGGCAGAGGCAAATCGAAGTCCAAGAATGGAAAGCTTAAGTCAAGCGAAGGAGAATGTTGGAACTGCGGTAAGAATGGGCGTTTCAAGAAGGATTGCAAAGCTCCAAGGAAAACTAATGATGGAGGACAAGAAATTAGCATCTCTAATAGTGTCTCTACTGGTGAAATCCAACGTGACTCTCTGGTGTTATCCCTAGTCAGAACTGAATCATTGATAGTAGATTCAGGTGCCTCTTTTTATGCATGCCCCAATAAAGAGGCATTTAAAAACTATACTTAGAGTGATTTAGGGAATGCTTATCCGAGAGATAACAAGGTTTGAAGTATAGTAAGAAAAGGTGATGTTAATATCATGTTGCCGAATGGAATAGTCTGAAAGCTTACTGAAGGTAGACATATTCCAAGTTTGAAGAGAAATCTTATCTCTTTGAGTCAGCTGGTAAAGTCAAGACTTGTGATTACTTTCACATATGATTCATGGAAGGTAACCAGGGGGCATTAGTGATGGCTCGACGTAACATTGAAGACACCCGTTATTTGATCAATGAAATGACTATTGATGTGGTTTGAACCAGGATGGATGTAGTTCTGTGGCATTGAAGGCTTGACCATAGGAGTGAGAATGGTATGAAGTCCCTACTTTCAAAGAAAAAGCTTCAAGGTTTGAAATAAGTTGATTTGGATTTCTATGAAGGCTGCATATATGGAAAGCGGAAGAATGTTTCCTTCTCCAAGATCGGGTCAGTGGTGAAATAAAAAAAACTAGAGTGAGTGCATACTAATGTATGGGGTCCTACTCCAGTTCAGTCCATTGGTGGTTCTTGCTATTTTGTTATGTTCACTAATGATCCCACAAGAAAGGTATGGTTTGTTTCTTAAAACAAAAATCTAGTGTATTGAAAATGAAGTGGAAGTTTAGAAATTTTAGTGATCAGAAATTCAGGAATTTTAGTGCTATAGAGGGGGTCATACATGAGTTCACTGTTGCAAGGATACTGCAACATAATGATGCAGCTAAGCACGTGAACAAAACTATCACGGAGCATGCTAGTAGCACGAGGCTTTCCAAAATAGTTTTGGGTTGAAACAATCAACACTGCATTTTATCTAATTAACTGCAGTCCATTAGTACCTTTGGAGGAAGGCTTATCTAAAGAAGCGTGGAGTGACAAAAGGTTATGTCTATCTCATTTAAGAGTAGTTGGGTGTTCTCAATATATTGATGTTGATGCAGGGTTTCAGAGCAAGCTTGACTTGAAATCTTTCGAGTGCAACTTCATTGAATATGACTCAGATGAGTTTGAGTACAACTTTTAGGATTATCCAAATCAAAAATTTATCAGGAGTAGATACATTGCTTTTAATGAAACGAATGTATACACTTACAGGGTCAAAACTTAGGATAGTTTGCCAACTACTTATGAAGAATTCAAATATATGTAGATAGTGATCGGGAAGATATATAAAAAAGAAGTGCTCAACCAGGAAGAGCACTGAAAGTTCCTCAGTCATCTGCTGCAGAAGTCAGAAGATCCAACATAGTGATAGTACTTCGTACGTAGTTATTCTCCTTCTTTGCACTATTTGTTACAAACTGATAGTGGTGAACTAGATTGCTTTGAAGAAGCCACTCAAGTTGAACATTCAAGGGAGTGGGAGCTCGCCATGGATGAAAAAAATGCAATCCTTGGGAGATAAATCAAACTTGGGATTTAATGGTCACTACACAACAAGTGGGTCTACAGGCTCAATGAGGAGTCAGGTGATAGCACTGCTAAAAGGCAAGATTTTTTGTGAAGGGTTTCCAACAGAGGGAATGAGTGGATTATATAGAGGTCTTCTCCTCAGTGGTGAAGATGATGAATGTCAATGTTGTACTGAGTTTGGTAGCATAAGAAGATCTACATCTAGAGTGGATGGATGTAGAAACATATTTCTAACATGGAGATCTGAAGGAAGAGTTATATATGATGCAACTACAAGGTTATAAGGTTTCAGACGAAGAAGGCTTGATCTGTAGAATGAAGAAGAGTGTCTATGACTTGAAGCAGGCTCCAAGACAGTGGTATAGAAAGTTTGATAGGTTCATATCAGACAACGGGAACTTCAAGTGTCAGGTGGACCGCTATTGCTTCATCAAACACTTTGGTAACTATTATTTTTTGTTACTTTTATATATGGATGACATGCTGATTATAGGGGCTGATATTGAGAAAATTGGGGACTTGAAAAATAATTATCAAGTGAGTTTGACATAAAGAATTTAAGTCCAACTAGGAAGATCTCGAGATGAGAATTGGAAATGACAGGAGTGCAAAAGCACTGAAGTTGTCTCACACAGGATATGTTGAGGCTCAACATGAGTGAGACGAAACTAGTTAGCACTCCCTTAAGTAGTAACTTCAAGCTTTCTAAGGAGCTATCGCCTAACTCTGCATCAGAGCATGCACAGATGGAGAGAACTCCATATGCTTTAACAGCTGAAAGTTTGATGTGTGCAATGATTTATACCAAGAAAGATGTTGCATATGCAGCAAGAGTGGTCAGTAGGTTCATGGGCAATCCGGCCAAATATCATTAGCAGACGATAAAGTGGATTTTCAAATATTTGAGGGGAATGGTCAACAGAGCACTGTACTATGGAAGTGCAGGGATCAATTTAAAGGGATTTAAAAATTCTGTTATGGTAGGAGATGTAGATAGTAGAATACAAATGGGTATATCCTTACATTGGAGATCACAATGGTGAGTTGAGTTTTCAAGTTGTAGAAAATTGTTGCACTTTCAACTATAGAGGTCGAATATATCGTTATCACTGAGACTAGCAAGATGATGATTTGAATATAGAGTTTCATTGCGGAATTAGGCAAGGATCAAAGGATTGAAAGACTCTACAGTGACACTATGACTGTGACTATTCTTACTAAAAATGTTGTTTTTCGTGTCGGGACGAAACACATTCAGCTGAGGTATCGTTTCATTCTCTCTTTTCTTGAAGATGGGCAATTATTCTTGGAGAAGATACATACAGCTCAGAATCCTGTAGATATGTTGACGAAGGTTGTCACTATCGAGAAACTGAAGCTATGCTTAGTTTCATTTGGGTTTCATGAAGGTTAAGAATGGGTTTGCGCCACACCACACTATGTGACCACAATACGGGACTATGAAGATGATTCAGATAGAGGTGCAGGGACAAAGGACTAGTGTTGGGTGTTATTGTCTCCAAGTGGGAGATTGTTGTATTTATGAAGCTAAAGCACCCAGGTTATTCCAAATCGAGAGGGGGCACTTTTGTGCCCCATTTGGGTCCCTAAGCGCCCATGTATGGGCACTACTTCTTGAGGGTGGCTCTTTTGAGCCCACTATGAGCACTTTTTCGCCTTCTGTGGGTACTTTTGCGCCCATGCTTCGACACAAACAGAGAAGGGGGCGCCTTTAAGCCCCCACTTTGGTGCCCCAAGTGCCCAACTTAGCTGGTCGTGATCTTTTCTTACCCGAGAAATGGGCGCTTTTGCACCCAGATTGGGCGCTTCTGCACCCGATGCAATTACTACGATTTTTTGGCTTTAAGGCCAAAAGTTTGAGCAATGTAATGTGTGTGTTGGGTGTAGGTCTTCATTTAGTGTTTTTCAACAAGTTTCTGGTGATGGAGAGAAGAGTTGGAGAAGAGTATTTCTGAGATATGGGCATGTGTTTTTGCGTCGGATCGGTGAAGGAGGATTGTGGAGCGTGTCCTGTAAGTTTCCTTGTGTGTAGAGAGAAAACTGGTGTGAGTTCTCTATAAAAACTTTCTGAATATTATAGTGAATTTCTTGGTTGTGTGGCTCTGTTGTTTTTACCCGTTCTCATGTTTTTCCACTTAAAATTCTCATGTATTTTTCTGGTTGTTTTGATTATGCTTTCTGTTCAATTTTTGTTTCCCGTTTTCTCAAATTTGTGCGATAATGTTATTCCATGGTGTGGTTTAGTTTACTAATTAATCCTAAGCCCCGGTAAAATTAGGAATTGTTTGGTATATTTCCTGTCATTGGGCATGATCTACATATAGATTTAGATTCAACAGACACAAAACTAATAAATTAGAATTATACATACCAGTTTGCAAAATCTTTCCATATCCACTTGTTTAAAGGTCCCAACTTTTTACAGGTAATGACTCAAACAGACATGTTCATAATTATTTTTTAGTGCACAAATCTGTGTGGGTGCATAGGTTTACAAAGCCTCAATAAACTCAGCTGACCATTTCAAACAAATCAAAAGCTGAAACTCCTAAGCATACAAACTTGGTCAACAACAAAAAAACCAAAAGCAGCTTCTATAATCAATCAGTTTGGGAATACTTAATGAAGTGAAACATTTCCAGTGAGAAAAGAACTCTTGCAAAGAAATGTTGTTGATTTTCTCGCTTTTACTTTACTTCAAAACGAATTTAGCAATAAAAGAAATAGCCTCTTAAGGAATCAAGGCATGAATTCCCCCTCTAAAAAAAATACTGAAGATGGTCATAAACATTATAAAGAGCCAAAACTTACAGCATAAATAATTGCAATTATCTCCGACTTTGTCAACATCCAATCTTCATAATCATTAGCAGCGAATAATCCAGAAAAAACCATTAAGAGTGCCCCAAATAAATAAATGTATGCTGTTAATGACAAACCAGCAGGATACTTCACCAGAACTTTAGCCTGAAATTTTCAAAACATACATTTACATCAAAGAAGAAGATATATATATAAATATATATATATATATATATATATATATATATATATATATATATATATATATATATATNGTGTGTGTGTGTGTGTGTGTGTGTGTGTGTTTGGCGGGGTTACAATAAGTCCCCTCAAGTCAAGGGTTCGAATTCCCGTGGCACGGTAACCCTCGAATAATAGCACATGACGCGATATATATAGATATATATATTGGGCAAAACCAAATATTTTGGATGATTCAAATGACAAGGATGATGAAAAAATTGTTCGTGATGAATAAATGAAATACTAAAAAAGATCTCAAACAATAAGATCGGCACATATTTTATAAAATACTTACCTGTAGTACCAGAAAAATAGCCATGCATAAGCAGTTACCAATCAAGCACAATGCACCAATATGCCATGTTTCAATACCATATTTCAGTAAGGCGGATGGCAACCATTCAACATTCTTGGACAAAGCCCCTGTAGCCATTTCACTGTGCAATACTACCTCTAGCTTGCCGTCCCCAACTAATACTGCACCTCTATAAATCAGCATAACTACTGCACCAGAAATACATGCAGCAGTGCCTAAGATCTTACTCCAGCCCTCTCTTGTAGAAATTTTAATTTTTTCTACACTGCAGCAAGTCAACAAGCAATAACTGAGTTAATAAAACAACAGTAATGGCAGAAGCTAAAACAAATTGCTGAAGGAGATGGAGTAACCCCATAAACGATGCCATGATAAATGTGAAGACTGGTATTGCGGGCTGCATAGCTGCTGCATAAGTTGGGTTTGTGTAACCAAGACCAATAAGAAACAAGAGCTGGTTTCCACAAACCCTGTAAAATATAACGACGACATTTATTTGTAT